>LYUA01001921.1:143922-155737 GCA_002093875.1 Calopteryx splendens | reverse complement strand
CATAAGTTAGTTCTCAGTGAGCCTCATTTATAATTCAAGATGATAGAAAGGGGAAAACATGAGGAATTGGAATATAGGAGCTCCAACCGGAATGATAAGGAAGGAATGCCAGAAAAAAGTGGAAAAAATCCTGGGTAAGGACCAGTAGAAGAAAGGTAGGGACATCTCAAAGGGATAAAGAAAGTCGTCAATGAAACAGTAAGAGAAGTAAATAGAAAAATAATTAGAATTCCATAGATCACAAAAAAATAACCAGAAAAAGATGGACGAGAGGAGGAAGTGGTAGAATGTAAACACAGAATTAGGAAGATAAAAGCGTAAAGAGCAAGTAATGAACTAAGGCGGGAAACTAATTGGCAAAGTAAACGTGGTGGAGGTAGTAGTGCGAGGATATATAGAATTTACAGAGACAGGGTGAAATCGGTGCGTTGTAAATGAAGATGAACGCACTCAGGAAATTAGAAAGGAAACACCGTACACACTATCAGAAATACGACGCAGAAGATTTTCAGGCAAGATGGAAAGATTACATAGAATAACTATATGGTCAAAATATTCAATCAGTGCGTCGAGATATAGAAAGAAAGTGTGATGTCCACGAGGACACTTAGGCCCAGGCATAATAGAATGCGAGATAGAGAAACCATTAAATGAAATGAAAGTGTACAAGACGATGGGGATAGAAGGCATCCCTGCTACCTTTCTTAATGGTCTAGGAAAACGTAGTTGAATTTAATGACCATTTTTTTATTCATCTCCAATAGATTACCGATAAAAGGTAAAATTTTATGAACCTAGAAACACAATTGCATAATTATAAAATTATTTTTTGGAATAAATGCGCGGATTTATTTACCTGTCTCCATTACGAAAAGAGAGAAAGAACCTTGTGAAGGAAATTACAAAGCCAATTATCCAACTGAAAGAGGTGATGTCATTCCTTCGTGGCAGATACTAATGGCAATATTTGGGAAACGGATTTGTTGGATTATAATCCTTGTGTTCATTAAATTAATATGAGATGTTCATTTGAATTGATAGTATGCCGATATTCGTCGTTAAATTAGGAATACCACATAAGAGGAGAATTTAAAGTGCCGACTGTATTTTTTAAGACATATCATCAAGGAATCAACGTCTGTGTTAATGCTCCCTTGCAACGCCTCCTCTGCTATTAGGTACTTCAAAATGAGTGAGGCTCTAACTCGTTACACTGGAAGCCGTATGGTTGGCTCAAGTGGCATGTTAAAATCTGCTTCGCGCTCATATTCCCCTTGAGTCACACCTCCTGTTAAGAGTGTTCTCTTCGGCGGGTTTTAAATTGAAGTTGAATGCTAGACGACTATTTATTCAGTGCGAGTCGTAACTGCGCGCACTGTGAGGTTTCAAAATCCACCGTTATGTCCGTGATTTTAAAAATACTGAAAGAAGAATTAGGTATGCCTTCTCGGCTATTATTTCCTAAGGTCATAAGAGTTTTCTGAATGTTAACCTCGAAGAAGCAAGCACTCGGTCTTATGTCGCTGTCGGAGTTTTAATTTAATAAATAGGGAACGGGATGCTATTAAAAATGAACCTGCATAGCGAATATATTTAAGCAGAATTGCAAAATTTGGTTTGAGAATTGAAAGCATTGCGCAGTACCTGCAACCACATCAAGTTTCTTATTTTTCTGTATCTTTACTTGGAATGATTTCAAAATGAGAAAGAATTTAGGTTTTGTTAGAGTTACATTACTCTCCTCTTTCCGTATTGCGTAGAGTCTTAAGTGTTCTGATTATTCAGTCACTCTTTAGGTGTCGATGAAAGGTCCTCAATCCTCACATTATATGTAAGAGAATAATGAAGTGTAAAAATCACTCGGCAAATAGGATTGAGATTTCTCAGAAAAGCAGTAAACGTCGCAGTAGGGGATCTAGCCATGTTAAAGGCGCTTGAAGTCTCTCGAGTAGTTTTGCAATGTATTTCATCCTCTCCACCATGAATATGGTGCCTTGAAAACAAGATCTTATTTGGTGATCAAGGGAAACGAGACGCCACAAAATATCAGTTTGGACTGAGTGTCAGGATAGAAAGGGCATGAAAAGTTAACGTAAGGACACAGAAAGAGGAAAAATAATGGATATCTTTGCTAATCAATGATACAGGGTGAGGAGTAGTTTGGGTTTTGAAAATCCAGTGAACCATTTATTTCTACAAATACTTGTTTCACATCCTATAATTACTAGGGCGGCCTATTATTTCTCATAAATGACGACGAGTGAATGATGCGAGTTTTGTTCAGTCACACTGCATCGTTAGTGTACATGAGGATTGATAAAATTAAATCTCCAACCATGGCACCTGCCTTACCAATCCATCTATCTCTCAAATATCCATAAATACATTGAACTCCCTTGCTGACATTACGCAACCTTGTTTTAAACCATGATTTATTTCAGACCAGTCACTCAGTCCCAATCAGTCTTACTCTTGCCTTAATATTTCCATACATCGTTTTTATATACATAATTTGATAACTGCTCATTCACTCACTCCATATTATTTAAATTGATTATTATGAAGAACATTTATACAATATATCTGCCTTAATCGTGCATGTAAGTCATCGCCAGCTACGTTCTATTAACAATATTTATAGCTTTAGGAATTAAAACCAAAGACTCAATTCCTGTGATTAAATCGCTGACTATGCCTTACGTATTTGTCGATGACTATTTGAAATACCCTACGCATTTCAAACTAGAACAATTGAAGATCACCTAGGAACAAACACGTAACATCAAATTAAAAAAAAAAAAATATTAATAGAGTATCATCAATGTCCGACATGAATTCGTGGAGTTTGTATGATGTATTTGTGAAATGAAAAAACTTGAACAAATATGACTTCAACAACGATTGTATACCAATGGCAAATAATGCCATCATTTTTCACTTGAGAATAACTTAAAGCGTGTAAATGCGTAGTTTTTAAAAATAAAATTGTAGACAGTACAATTCGTTTTTTTATTTCACAATATAATGACCCATCATCACTGCCTTTCAACAGTAGTGTCACGATCAAGTCTATAACGAAACCATATGCATACTAATGGATTACATTTATGGTACTTCGCAATACATCAGTAAACATACTTAGATTGAATGATTTTTCTATTGGCCCTAAAAGGTTATGAAGGTGTTGGATTCATTCCATGTAGCTATTTAGTTACTAGGAATCTCAATCCCACAAAAGTAACTTTAACAGTGTCACCTGTTGGTGGGACAGAGGAATAAATTATATCAAGAATCAGATATTTCATGGATTTCATTTTGAGCCTAGTATGTTTAGAGAAAATGAAAGGAAAATATTTTTTCGACGAATCAGTGAATTTTTATCGGATCCTTGCCTAAGGAAATTCAAGTAAACTTTAATTTCTTCCAATGAGTAATGAATAAATAAAAATTTAGCTGCCCCCTCAAATCCACATAGCATCTGTGTATTAGTTAGCTTGTTGCAAAGGTATGCTATTCCGGTGGGGTGGTCATTTGAGGAGATGGCTTCACCTTTGAAACCCTATTCAGGAATTCAATTGGAAATCATCCCCAATTTTCACTTTTCCGAGATGAGAAAACAACAATGACTGGAAAATGAATCCAGGTAATTATGGTAGATGTTGAGGATCACCCACTAAGGTCTGGAAATGTCTTAGAGCTATGCGAGGTGGGACGAAAATTTTGGAAGTTTACAGGGGCAGGACGCTGGCAGGTTATTAGTTCATGAAGTTCCAAGGTGCAGGTTGAAGTGAACCTCTCTCAAATTCTCGTCGTAATCTTTCGGAGCTAATATTATTCTCTATTTTTCGACGTTAAACTCGAATGAAATGTATCTACGAGTATGTAATAGTTTTAATCGTGCATAAAATGTTTAGTTCCTCCAAAACAAGACTATCCAATAAAGGTATAACGCACTGTTCGTTAATAACGATTCTTTAAGAAACTGGCAGCTTTCATCCGTCTTCCGTATATCATCCCATTCCGAGATTAGTTCCTTCAGCACAGGGTCCCGAATGATAGAAGCCAAAGTTCTTAAAGTATGTCTAAGAACCTTGGATAGAAGCTAACTCAAGACGAGGACTAGCCAGTGCGAAATTTCACACCTTCTTAACCTTCTTTCTTTCCAATATTCACTCGCTGCTCGTTTGATGAACCAGATGCCTTCTAACTGTATATGATTACATCTAAATCTGTATATCTTTTCTCTAATAGTGAAAAACGAAGGTATCGGTAACTTTACGTTCCATGCTAGGCTAATAAATCTAATTTATTTCGTGCTCTACCGCGAAAAAATCTCTCTCATTTCTGTTTAGCCTTATATTTTTATGCAGCTCGGAAGCAAAACGAATGAAATACACGTCTTCATTCTCGCGGCGTCGTATTCCTCTGAAGGAAACACGGGCCGGGCTGAAGCGAGAGGGAGCGTGTGGGATATGTACGGCGGCGGTGGTGGAGGGGGGTATTACGGGTCGGGGAATGTTACCCTCAGGGCCTGGCGAGAGTGGGACGGATAGGAAGATGGTGGAAGGGGGTGGGCTGAAATATGCTGCCTAGGGATCCCCTTTATTCCCGCTCTTTGTTGCTGTTATCTCTTCTCCTCATTCCCTCGAGCAAACGGGTTTTCCGCTGTTTGTTTTTTTTTTGCCTGCGAACGCGAATGACTTTCCCTCGTCTCCCCCTTGAATGACGGTTGGAAGCACTTTTGCTGCCTCGAATCTCGCGCCGGAGCCGGGAGGCGGGACTTTCCCAAGGAGTGAATGCGCCTCCTCACTCTCTTCCCGAGCCTCCCTTAGCGTGCTATTCCTCTTTATTTCAACACCTCGAGAAGGTGTGCAAACGGTGTTTTCTTCCGGTAAAAGAATTCCTTGACACGTGACGCCACCCGTAAAAGTATTTTGTTGAAAACTAGACGAGACACTTTAAATGTAACGTTCCATGGATCGAATTCGCAGGATTCTATGTCCATTACCATTATATGTCCATTACTAGTCTTGATCTCTTTAATAGGAATTAAATTATTTCAGATGTGGAGTCAACTACAGGAACGTATTCCTACCACCACTAATATATCTTATCTATACCTTAAAAAAAAGAGTGATGCCGTATTAGTCAAATTATTGACAAAGTGTGTCGGAAACGTGAATGAAAACTATTTATAACAATCCATTTTATTTTTAATTTATTTCGCTTAGGTAAATTGTAGAAAAAATACATTACGAGCATTTAAAGAAAAAAAGCCGTGACCGAATCCAACGAAGAATGGAAGGATTTGAAAAAGGATATATGCAATGTGTTGCAAAGGAAATACTAGGGAAAGGAAAGTTAGAAACGATGGATGACATGAAAAATATCGGATCTCATAGAGGAACGAAAAAAAGAGAGATGGATGGAGAGAAGTATGAAGAAATGAAGGGCACCATTAGAACAGAATGTATGGGAGAGAAAGTGAACTCGTTGAGCAGGTTAGCCAAAATATAGAAGGAGATATAAAGAAAGGAAAAATAGAATGAGCAAATGCAAAAATTAAATCTCTACAATATAAGCTTAGAGATTGAAGTAATATGGTGAGAGGTAAAGAAGGAACTATGCCCATTGAGGAGGAAAACTCGGTGCAGATTTGGAAAGAGTGCATAGAGAATCTCAGCAATGGCAGGAAAACTTATAACCTAAATGATTATTTAGAAGAGGGGGATGTTTTCAATGAATATTGGGAAAGCTCATCAATTTCATGAGCAGAATTCGATTAGGTCTTAATAAATTAGAAGAAGGAAAAGATGACCGGAATTGATAATGTATCTGCTGAAATGTTGAAATTCTTAGGAGAAGAGTTGAAGAGGGAGGTTTTAAATATCAATACAGAATGATATGGACAGCAGGAAAGTGCCTTTATTCTTAGTAGGAAGCGCAGCTGTTATGACAAAAAAAGAGAAAAAAATGAAATGTTTCAACTGATAAACAAAACCTTTTTAACCCAAGCCTCTAAAATTCTAATAATTATTTTCATAAAATGGATAATAGGACAGAAATAAAACTACTTGTTCAAACGTAAATTTGGATTTACAAGTACAAAGGAAAAGGAAGCAGAGAGGCAATTTTGGCATTACGTTTTGCTTCAGAAAGAATAGTTAAAGGAAATGGCAAACATTTATTAATTCAATAGGTTTACTTTTTAAAAATTGAAAAAATTGCCAACAAAAATACTTAAGAAGGATTATGGGAATAATTGATGCACATTCTTATAAGTTAATGTCAAGAACAGGTTCTGGAAGTAGGACATGGCTTTTGCAACTAAAGTCCTACCTTTACTGGATCATGAATGGCACTTATTATCAATTTTGGCCTTTATATCCTCATTATCTTTAGATAGAAACCAAGATAAATTAAAATGAAGGTAAAATAAAAGCATTTACACAATGAATATTGACTCACTTGGAAAGTTTAGGCATTAAAAATCCATAAGAATACGACGAAATTATCCATTCATTATATATTAAAAATATGTGTCCTTCTGTCTTTTTTGAAGCTCCCATGTTAATTAACCCGAATTAAACTACATATGAATAAAAAAAACAAGAGATTGTTTTACGCCAAAGGCAGTCATTTGAACTTTCTGGAATTTAATTTAATTTAATTTTTTTTAAAACCTGCATTCAATTATCTATATCTGCATGGTACCCTCCAAGCCACCTCTAGGGTATATGGTAGGGATTGATAGGTCCGGATACTTAACTGTGTGTTAATTTTATGTATTATAACACCTTATAATGAGTATATTCTAGGAATATTTCAATTTCATTATGTTAAAATTATTCCAGGTAAAACTTTCTTATTTTTTAAATGTTATTATCACCTAATGTCAGATTTAAATGATTTTCTGGAGAAACATTGGCCATTGTGGTATCTAATGAATTTGTATTATATGAATAGTGTCGAAACAATTACAATGTTCTCTCTTATGACATAAATAATTATGTCACCTTGATGTTTAATGTTTTGCAGTAAATTAAGAAATTATACATTTAATTAAAGGCATGTAATGCTTTTTTGCAGTAACTGAGCATTTATTTTAATGCTTTCACATGTAAACTTTGAACAAATTATGTATACACTCACACATAAGTACATAGCATGCAATATAGGCTTACGATGGTTTTGAATCGATCAGCCAAACACTCCGCGACGATTCTCCTTTTCATCTCTTTTCCCTTCTCAGCGCTAGATGTCTCCACAAAATCACGTGCTTCGTATACTGCCGCATTGGCGCCTTCCTCAGTCCGTTTCCTTAAATGGAGTGCAACGAAGCAAAGGTTACTTAGTTCATCGTAATTCGCTACCCAATCAGTTAGCGAATTTTCTCTGTAGCCTATATTTTATGAAGGCACCTTCGACAATTACGCCATTACCCCATGCCCTCATATGTGCCAAAACACTCCTCCCTTCCGTTTACTTTCCATGCTTTTAAGTATCGCAATTGAGAGTAGGGTGGCCAGTTCCTTTCTTCTCTCTACCACCCGATTGGAGAGTCCAAATTTTAGCCTTTTAACTTAATTTTATGTCTAAGAATTGAATTTATAAGCAGGTTCATCTTACCAATGCCTAAAAACATCGCTTCCTGGATGTGCCTTTTATAAAAATATTCTTCTAAGTGCTGTCACTGATAGGCTATTAGAAAGTATTCTTTGTAAAAGATTTTGGTGAATTCATGTTAGAGGTTTTAACAGTAATGTTTACGAGTCACACTGAAAAGCAATATAAATCATAATAATGTATTTAGCTATTTTTTAATTAATGCACTCAACCAGTAGACATATGTTTCGATTCTCGCTAAAACATTGAAAAGCTAATTATTTTCTTCATGCATTTTAATTTAAAATTCAACGTTTTAAAAGAATTATCGTTTTTAGTTAGCTATGTTAGCAGTTCTCCTGGCAGACAGTTAATTTTATCACACTTCGATGATACTTGTCAAATTACTTAGCGAACATTTTCGGCAATTCACATCTATTAGTAAAATTCATGGTGCTATTGTACCACAATTTAAGTGCTCTTTTTATACCATTTAGGTAATATCCAATTCAACATTCTTTTCCATTTGATAAATCCCCGGACAGGAAGGAGTTACCAGGGGAAGAATGCTATTATCGACCAGAAACAGACTGTAATCGACCAAACGGACATATACAACATGGATAGAATCTTTATTGTATTCCCATGGAATATTGCAGTAGTACACTCTTGTATATGCCCATCCATAATATCAGCCAAATTATTTACGCAGTACATGTCTTCAGGATAATTAATGCAGTGCGTCGGCTTATGTATCGTAATCTCGGCGATAATCATCAACCCTGTATCAGTTTCTTCAAATTTTCCATATTCATCTGGTCGATGTATCAAATATTAAAATTGTGTGTACATAAAGTTATATCGCGTACAACTAGGCACTAGAGTTTGCTATCCTCTGCTATGCAGGACCCAAGTGAGTAGAGTAATCTCCGCCGCCATTTTCACCAATTATTCCTGCCTGCTTCCTCCCATCAAATGGTGAAATGGGATGGAAGTAGGCGAAGAAAGTTCAGCAATAGTTGATAATTATGCTTGCATGTATCTCGCAACTTTAAGGCATGTTCTCGGCGAGTTGCGAGCGGTACTGCACGTGCATGGCCGCTTCACTGCTGGTGGCACGGCTTGGACATTTTAAGCACGAATTCTTAAAACGGCTCTAAAGGAAAGAAAAAAAGAAAGAAAAATCAGACGGATACGGGACGGCGGGGGTCCGACGACGACACCTCACCACCACCGGAAACAGAAACGAAAGGGTCCAACGACGGGAATGATGGGAATTAGGACGCTGTCATTTCACCTCTCCGAGAAAGAGCGCGGGCTGAGTCGACGGATTGTGTGGGAGCTCCGGGGGAACTCGCCCGTAAAAGTATTCAGCGGGAGGGGTTCAGGGGTGTCCAGGGGTCTTTTACGTGTCAACGCGGCGGGATGGAGAAATTGGGCAATAGCGTAGGAGTGGAATTTAGATCCTACGGCGGAGAGGGAGCGAGGAGGCTGGGGGATTGGAGACTGAGGTTCGGAAAGCGTGGAGGACTCTATAGTCGGAGTTAATTCTCGGGAGAGGAGACGGGGCTAATTGAACGCTGAAGGTGGGGAAGCCTTTAGTCTCCCAATTAGCTGAGATTAAGACGGATTCCTCTCATGGAGCCCATGCGTGTTTCCACCCTCGTACTCCCTCCCATCAAAGTTCACCTCTTCGCTCCAAAAGGAGGACAAGCGAGTGAACTAGAATGTATTTCGTATTAGTCGCCGTTTGCACGGGGGATAATAACTCCAAGGGTAACTCTCTCCTCGGATGCGACGCAAATGAAATACTTGGAATTAAATCGCTTGCTACAATGTAGCGCTCTTCTGCAGTTAATCTACTTCCGAATTAAGTCATCCCATTAGAACTATCTGTTCCGTAAAATGATTTGGGGAGGGGATTAAAGTGGTGGATACAGTTGGGACCGAGAATGGACTAAAAAAGGAAGAGGAAGGATGTTCGGGAAGTTAAATGAGGGAAAAGAATATGCGGGAGAAAATTGTTGAAACGAGATTCAATAAATCTATAAAAGTAGATAAAATTTGACTGTTCTTTTAATGAACTATAAAATAAATAAATGCATGCCGGTAAATGGATAACATGGGCCCAGAAAGGTGGATGGTCAATGGCGATCCCATTATCATTCAAATTTTTACTAAGTGATGCACACATATTGACAGAAATGGAAATTATGACCTTAGCTAAAGTAGTGTTTACATAAAACCTCTTGGCTTGAAGGCCAATGTGATTTATGGATAACCTGAGAATACTTTTGTAGATCAGTTCATATCCACGTCTAGTAGACCGGTAAAGTACAGTTGACTCCCGGGATGTTTTCGGATGCCATCTTAAGCCCGAAATCACGATAATTCGAGGAAGTTATCCTTATTGAGTAATCATAACTTTTATTTGGTTTATCTTGAATAATTAAGGAGACGAGTTGAAATATCTTTTGAGGAACATGCATTGTACGTGTTACTCAACGTTAATACAAATTGGAACCATTGTTATTGTATAATATTTTCCGTACAAACGCTGAACTCGGAGAATAAACGGTTCAGCTGAGTAAAAGTGGAAGAATGAAAAATAAAGGAACTGGGAAAATTAGTTATGAAATCGATTCCCCACGTCCGTCATGTTAGTTTCAGAGGATGAGCCCTATCAAAGCTCTTTGTGGAGTGTTCCGAGAATTGGCGATGGCTTTTTGAGCGGATCAGGCATTTATCCCTTGGAATCAATACAAACTGCGTGTCTTGAACCTACACATTCACACACGTACACACACACACACACACACACACGTATGGGCACGCCATTCAGTGCCTCTGACTTGATTTCGAGCCCTCGGATATCACAGGGAGTGCACGTGAAATGGTTAGCTCCCTTCCCAGCAATGGCGATTCCTGACTCCAGGGTGTGTAGGGCTACTCCGCCTCCTCCGTCCCCACGCCCCTTCCCATCCCCTCCGTCCCTTGCTCCTCTGAATACTTGTCACCGAAGTCCCAGAGTCCCTAACATCATCCTCTCGTCTCAGGTGATCCCTTCTTTGGGTTATCGTTCTCAAACCGTCAATATCCTACTCGCCGAAGTCCCTACTCCAATCCCCGTCCATTCTTCTTCCCACCATCTCTTGCTATTTCCTACCAGTACCAAAAAGTAGAAATTCAGACTATCTATGCTACCAGCATTATTTTCTGCAAATAATTCCTTTGTTTGTAATTTATTTAAATTTAACCAAATGCCTTTCATGACAGCTGAAGCAAAATACCTGAAAAATCCCTTATTACTTACCTCGCTGATCTCAAATAAAAGTCGAATGAGAACGATATGATGAAATTGGTTAACCAAATTGGCATAAAATTCTTCTAACGTTAATTCGCGTAATTAGTAGTTACCATCACAGTAAGCCCGAAGGTTGGCTTGATGTGTGTATATACACACACACACATAATAATTTCGCGATAAATTAATTTATTCACTGTCACCAATTTTTTTCAATTCCAATTGATTTTCAACCAACTTCTCACTGTATAATATTAAGCTGGTTGATATTGCATATCATATCAATTACATTAAATTAAACGCTTAGTGCTATCTTTTTGCTGATTTGGTGGTTTCTTATTCACACCCAATTGTAATTTTAGTGGTAAAAGCTTTTCTCAAGACCGTTACACATACCGACAAAGAGATTTAATTGTGATAATTAGCAAGAAGGTTATGGAGAAAAAATTATTTGATTTTGCCATCGTTATAATTATTTTATTTGCCATAAAATTGACCAGAACCACATAGTACGGTTATCTCTCTTCTCTACATCTCTATTAAATTCTCTTGGCTAGAGTAAAAATTACTGATATGTGACCACTGGAGTTTTACTGGGAGGTGTTTTATGATGGTGTCAGATGTCGTCCTCCCCTACCATAATTTTAGGTGTTTAGTTTTTTTGTTGAAACACTTAAACAATTCAGCGTGTACGGTCAGGTTTAGGAAGTATATCGGAAACATCCATACTCTTGAGATCTTCTGGTTAATAATGACTAATATATGGAACTTTTCCACTAGTTAAATTATATGACCAGGTTTCGATGTACTACATCATCATCACCTGATGATGATGTAGTACATCGAAACTTGGTCATATAATTTAACTAGTGGAAAAGTGCCATATCATAGTCATTATTATGTACC
>LYUA01001921.1:130241-143897 GCA_002093875.1 Calopteryx splendens | reverse complement strand
TAGTCATTATTATGTACCAATTCCACCACATCACGCCTGAAACAACGTAATTTATCTTCTGGCTAAAATGAGAAAGATTATTCTTAATGTATTATCATCTCAGGTTCCTATTAATTTCACCCTCCGTTTATTTTATTTTGGATTTATCCACCTAACGCATTGTACGAGGCAGTACTAAATATTTTCGAGGGTTTACAAACCTCCCGTAAACCATCTTGAGTGCAAACTTGAGCTCCTGTTTGTCTCTTTGCGTACCTTTAAATCGTTAGCGTCCAAACTGACGTCCTTATTAATGCGAGTGTTTCCGATTTGCGTTTACGTCCTTCACAGCACCGTCTTTTGTTTCTGCAAATGTCGGAATGATGATATGGTGCAAAGTATTTGCATTAAATTTTACTTCTTACTCTACAAAACTAAGCTAAACATTCCATTTCGTAAAGGGAGAAATCAAAAAGCCAAAAATTAATAAAAATTTGATTGGTTAAGTGTTAACAAGGTTGGCCGGTAATCTGAGGTAGATGCAAAGATTCTGGTCAAACGTCATCTCTCTGATCTGGTCGGAAAAGGCGCTTTAAGTTATCGGTAACCTCGAGTCAGTGCTGCTAATATTTTCTGACATCCGACGAATTTTCCGCAAGAAGTTAACTCCACCTGACCAAACGGCCATTGGAGTTTCACAACCATGTTTTGGAGACGACCGAGGGATAATGCGAGGGACACACGACCTCAGATATGAACGAAACAAGACTGGTTATTCCGCCATGACCTTGTGCTTGAACATACCACGCTCGACTTCCTGATAAAAAAACGACATGCCAATTGATCCCACGCCACCTAAACGCTTAATTTGCCTCCCAGCGATTTATACTATTTCCCTAAAATGATAACCCAAATGAAAAGACGGCGTTTTGGTCTCAGGAAAGTAGTCTAAGATGAATCATAGCACGTGCTGAACACGCTCCAGTGAAAATAGTATAATGAGTGATTCCAAAAATAGAAATATCACTATAATTGTTCTATATAATCCTTTGATGCCACAGTTTTGAAAATTATGATAAAAATTAGGGGATCTAACGTAAGAACTGATGTATTTACGAGCAGATTCTTGAAAATCTGGGGTAGCATCTCGTGCTTATAAGATACGTTATCCTGAAAATTTTATACATTCCAGGCCGTCATTCTGTCGATTCCAAAAACCTCGGTTTTATTCAGTCACATCCATTGCGTCACGATTTTTCGTTACAAGATCCTATCTTCAGCACTCCTACACTCGTGTCTTCTTCCCTCTGCGCGTGGCTTACATCATCTTTATTCCTCCTCCATCTAAAAACCTCCCTCACCCTCATCTCTCACCCGCCTCCCCCACCGCCATTTACTTCGCACGACAATCTCTGGATCTTCTTATTTTGGCCTCCTTTCTCCAGTCGTCTTGTTTGTTTCTTGCCATCTTATCGATCTCCAGCGTCGCAAGTCTCTTTTTACGTTTCCTCTCCGCTCTCCTTGCACTAGGCTACATTTTCTCGAGTTGAGTGTCTATTACGTCTATTCTCACATTTAGAAAACCCGTAGTCCCGTTCGACTTGAACTTTCTACCAAAAATGATTCAAAAATATAAATTTGTTTAAAAATAAGATAATTTAATTCAAGTCAGTAAAATTAACTGTAATATATGAAATACTTCCCGATAAAACATTTTTTTCGGTATATTTGTCAAGTGATTTAAACTGATGCTGCAACTATGTCTGAAACTTTTTCATACTTCGACAGAATATTTTTTAAAGAATCTCTAACAGAAGCACCGTCATAAATATGATAGGGAGTGTCATTATCGAAAACCGTTTGGAAGTTTATAGAAACCTTTTCTGTTCCTTTAACTTAATTTTCTGATTGAATGGAAAGATGCATTGCATAACAGTTGAGTCTTAAAACATCCTTTTTCTACTCCATATTTAGAATATGCATACTGAATATTTATTACGTGCGTACGTATTAATAAGTTCTCTACGTGCATACTGAATTATCGATTTTAATAGTAAAGACTGATATAGAATTTGGTGATAAATATGGTATTAGGGACCGATATAAATCCGATACTATCGTCACAAACAACGGAAAGAAATAATTCTGCCATTTTCAATGTCTACCTCTCTCCTATTTTTCGGTTACCCTTATCTCAGTAATTTAAATCAAACTCCATTTCTTTGGAGTTGTTCCACACCAAATGATTCTCAGATTTTCCGAAAAATCAGTTAGTTTTCTTTTGCTCCCACAACTGCGAGACTTCATTCAATCTCCCTCCCATTCATAGCTTCACCTCCTCGGAAATTTTGTTTTATTAAAACATTCCAAACGCGAAAGTTTGCCTTTCTCCTGCTCCTCATCCTCAACCCATCCTCTCCCTTCTTCTCCGAGCACTCCATCTTTCACCTTGAACGCCCCGACAAAGAAACCTGACCGAATGGTGCACCCCACGGTGCACCCGCTCAATGATTCCCTCCGCGCAGGCGCGGCCCGCCGTCCTGCCGTTGTGAGGGAGGGGGTGCATCCCCGACGAGGAAATGGTCTTTCCGCCCTGTCACCCCCATTTCAAAGCCTTTCAAAGGGGAGCGGTGTTGACTCACAGCTGCTGCTGCGAGGTGCTGCGCTTTAGAGCCGCCTCTTTGGCCTTCAAGTATTACCCAATGAGTGGAGTGGAACCCATTGACGAGCGGCAGAAATTTACGGCGGACGGCCATTAGGAAACGTACGTCCCCCGTTTGAATCGTCTGCAAAATCAAGTGCATCATGGGCGATATCATTAATTCCTAACCGGAAAATGGGTACGCTATAGACGCAAGCCTCAAATAATAATATAACTATGCAGCTTGGTGAACTGATATAATTTTGGGGATTTACTGGTTACTTTTGTGAAGTGTCCATAATAAGAAGATGGCAGGTTGCTAGTTCTATGAATGAAAAAAAAATAATTGGTTGTTTAATATTATTGATGTTGTATTTACGATTTGTGCCAGGGAAAAGGACCATTTAGAATTAGTCTTTTTTCCGAAAAAAAGGTATAAGGCTCGTGAGAATGGAAAACAATTAAATATGGTATCTTATTTATCCTTATTTATTTTGATCAATATATAACGTGATGACTAAATAATTTCCACGGTGCGCCTTTTTAATAGTTTGTGTGACTTACTCTCATTACCACTAGAGGGGGTTGCATACGTTTTTCTTCTGCAACACTTACTTTCCTATCGTAGAACATTAAAAAAAATTCTAGCCATGCTCTAAGGACTACCTTTCCCATTATAAATATATTATTAGCACCTTAGTACTTAACATCCATAACTAATAGTGATTAATGAAAAGTATTATATTATAAAAGCGTACTCGTGGTCACAGGAAGGCATCTCTCAGGAGGGTTTATAAAAAATATTTTTACAAAAGTTTTTGTTATTGAATGTACAAGAATGTGAAATTATCGTGGTAATACTAAAGTAGCAAATTCATTCCAGGCAATAGGGAATGACTGCGTTCAATATTAAATGCAGAGTTAGAATAAGCAAAATCGTATGGTAGTTGATTATTACGACAGCGACTCATTTTGCAAAAAATCTTTCAAATAGTGCTAGGCTACTCGGGTAGGGAAAATGCCACATTCATTCCTCTCTTCACCGCTTTCATTTTCAGAAACACAAAGGAGTCGTTCTAAAGTGGGTTAGACCTACTGCACTCGCGTGTTCACTGAGTCGGTTAAAGGAGTTGAGCACATTTAAATGCTGAACACTTGGGGATTTAAGATACCTGCGATATAAACGTCTCTTAAACTACGTGTAGCGAAACTAGGCATTTTGGCTATTGTTTTCAATTCTAGTGGGCTTCTGAATTTTGAATTTTTGATCCCATGACATATATTATCAGTTTCTATCTTTTCATTTCATACACTATGACTTAACCAGAGGGTGGATAAGTAAACAGTCCTCATATTAGGCTCAAAATTATTTATGATGGATTTTCGAATATTTGTCATTTATATAGATATGGCCTTCAGTAGTTTACTCGCGGAAAGGTGTCACAGGGTAAAAATGATTCTTTACTAAATACACAATAATGTAGATTGCCCCTGATAAGCGTTCCTCAGGGTATTCATTTATACCGTTTATAACCTAATCTTGGGAAACGAGGAAGACATTTTAGATAGAAGATTTTTTATGAACTTAACTATACTTAAGATGCGATTAGTGAATAATGTTTTCTAATATTCAGTGAATGTGCACAGGTTAAAAGAGATCCTTTACATAAAGTGTTGATATTATAACCGAAATCTAAAAATAATTACAAATAACATTGTCTGTTTTCCGGGATATTTTATTTCGAATTCGGGGTTGATCTAATGAGCTATTTTACGAATAGCTTCAGACTCAGAATGAGGTATTTAAAAATAAATTACCGAAAATATGATTCATAAAAAATCATAAAGGCATTTCTGAGTCTATCTAAATATATTTAATTTTGTAAAAAAAACTTCCATCCATTAATTCTTTCTCGTATCCAAACAACTTATAATGATAATAAATTTTAAGTTATAGTAAGAATAAGTTTATAAATGATAATAATGTAATAAAAGTATTTTTCTTACGTTTTTATGGGCCCTATATGACTTGATAGCATTTTTCTAACTGTACGAATATTTTAAAAAGTCTTTAAAATATATAAAAACGTAAAATATGAATTTTTCATGAGGTAGCTTAATAGATGTGCTATCACTAACGGTAATAATTCCTCGTCGTTTGATATTCCAGCTGTAAAAACATCGCCAATACCCAAAATAAGATAAAGAGGGAAGGAGCATAGCTGGCAAATGCATCCTTGGTCATTGACCCTTGGAAAACGAATTAACAACGAGAACAAGGATAGATCTTAAGTCTTCCCACGGTTGGCAGACCAAATTAGTACCTTCAACATTACCGATGAGGCCGGGAAATATCCCTTAAGCGTTACTTAATTAAACGTCACGACTATCGTTTGTAAAGTCAGTTAACATTTATCATTACAGGTTACCTACCAATAAAAGCTAAGCTTCGGACTATCCGTAACAACTTATATGCACTTACTACGTGCCTCGTTTACTTCCTCTTTTTTGCCCCTAGTCTTATACTTCAGTTCTTTATTTAGTCTAAAAATCCGATTATTTCCTTCTTCTTCCCCATTTCATACCTAACATGAAACATGAAATAAACTTGAAATAATAACAAATATTTATACTTTTTAGCAGTCTTAAGTTTTAGTCATTTAATATTAAATATTATCCTAAATTCTATCAGTGTGGTAACCCGGTTATCCTTTCACGGACCTGTATAAAAGGATTGCTGGGCCGGATTAGGCTCGCAAGGTCGCGAGGAGGTTGCAACAGCTTACTGCTTGATCTCATCTCGCAGTATATTCTTGCCAAATGCTTTGATTTATTTTCACTGCGTTGTTTTTATTGATTTATTGATATAGGTCAAAGTTTTTCGAAACATGTGTAAGCACAGCTGATGCGCTTCTTATTGATGTAACCGCAATACAGTAGTTTAAAAATTTGTAATTAATTTTCTTCAATGATTTGTCACATTTCATTGATTTAATGTTCGAAAGTATACTGTAGGTGAGTTACCCTACTTTGATTTTCACATTCTTTCCTTTACCAAAATGATTATTATGCCCACTAAGATACGTTTACTCTTTCAGAATATTTAGCGATCGGAATATCAGAATTTTAGACCAAATAATGTATTAGAACACACTCGAGTCAGAAAATGTTTGATGGGCAGATTGGTCTTAGTATTAATTGAGGCTTAAAGTGCCGAAATAAATGATAGGGGCACGCATTTTCTGGTCATTGATGGGGGTACGTTATTAGTGTCGATAAACAATTTTGAGGCACGTTTATACTATTACATCTCTCATACAAAATACGACGGAGTAATGCTATCGTATTTTCTTTCTCAATGGTATCAATGCGAGGCACGTGATTCATATTACATAATCATTTTTCCCTGAAATTATTTAAAATTTTATTATTTTCATTTGAATAGTTATCTCCGCAAGATATTGTAATATATAAATTTATTATCATTCCTGTTGATGTTTTAATATAAGAAACCGTTGTTGAAAATCACCGTAGAAAAATATTATTTATAAACTTTTTATGTAGCTCTTTTTAAGTAATTGTGCAAGGCATTATTCTATATAAATTCAATTCCTAGTTCTCTTAGGAAATCTCTTTCATAATAGCATACTGATTTTCAGCAATAGCTTGGAGGTGAATTTAATTAAGAAAATGGAATAAATTGATGAGATAAATTTATCAAAGTTATTTTTGTAAAATAAAACATCGGAAATGTAATCTTGATTGTACCATTGCTAAAACAGCATCCAAAAAAGTTACTATCATTGAATTTGCTCTAATTATTCTTTAATAATGAAATGATACTGCTTAAATATTGTTGATTATCTCCATAATAATAGTGTCGATAACATGTTAACGTTGACATAGTTCGGGTGCCCACCATTATGGGGAGGCGCTGTGGTCGGCCGAGTACGCCTGCAGAGTTCATGGAGCGGAGACTGGTGGAGAAATCTCAAACTCTCTGAACAACATCCACTTTAGTTCCAGCGTAATAATATCTATTTTAGCGTTTCTAATTCAGTAATTGGTGATAAAATAGCGTTATAATACTTATCTTTCAAATTGCAGAATCCAGAATTGGTCGTTAACATTTGTGTCTTGATAGTTTACGATAAAATTACATAAACGTGAATGCTTTATTAATTTATCCTGACAAATTAACGTGTTTTACTTCTTATTTTCATGAGTCGAAAGTTTAAAAATACATATTTAAACTTACGGTCATACGAAGGAAAGTCTATGTGAAGGAAATAACGAAATTGTCATTCGAATTCAGGAGATCGTCATTTAATAAATATATGCCCGTGTGACTGTGCTTAGTATTGTGACGTCACACCCAAAGATGGACCCAGGTCCCCATCAAAGTATGATCACGTGTGACAAGTGGAGAAAGATAATTATGAGAAAGTGTGTCCCTAAGCTAAATAAATTTTCCACGTTAATTTTTACGGATGATAATTTTAAACTCTCGCACTTGGAACGAATAATTTGTCCTTCGATTTTATAGTTTCTATTTGTTGTGAGAAAGAGAAACATCAAAAGGATAAATGGGCAGATGCTTGGGCAGATTATTGGGTGTGGCTTGATAGTCCGTGAGAAGGTGACTAATAAATAATCTTCAGACGAAATGTAGTCTTCTATAGACAGCATTTGTGCCATCCTGAAGGTTATGCAACACCCAGTTCATATCTGTATTTTAAATTGCCTATGTCAAGGCGCCTAATACGCTTCATGTCGAATCCAAAGCTAAAAATCTGAGTAATTTTAACTAATTAGTAATTATGCTTCTAAGGCTATTTAATTCATTTAAAGTTAATAATAACATTGCTTTAAACAGCCCATTAAGCCGATCAGGGACCGGGATAATCCAACCTACGTTGTTTTCGCTCTGGGAGTGACTTACAGGTAGTTCTGAATCTCAATTTTCCTCCAATCGAATCGTATCCTCGAACCTTTTATCAGCGTATAATTAATATGAATCCATTTTGATTGTAGGGTTGCCACCAATTCAGTGTCAGCCATTTTACGGTTTATTTATATCTATTTCTAATGAAAATGACTGAAATCGGAAAGGAAAACACTACGGTCTGATAAATATATGTTATTCCACATTTAACCAATCTTTTGCTATCAAATTGTAAAATACAATACTAGTTAACGATTTTATTCTTCCGTAAACTAAGGTTTCTATTTCATCATTTTTTAACATCCCTTTCCGTCACTATAAGAATCACAGCGTTTAGATTCTTATAAATAAATCATTTAATTTATAGTATATTCAATCTCAATAGCTTTAAAATGTGTTATGGCATGTTTATTTTGCTTTACAAAATCCTATAGTTTTTTAAATGGACCGTATAAGAACTTATCGTAAAACAACGTATAAATACGTATCATAAAGATAAAACTTTTTTCAAAAGAGTAAAATCATATTCATTCATTATTTAAAACTATGGCTGTAAAATAACAATTAAATCAATTTTTTTCTTGCAGGTAAGCTGTCCAGTTCTTAAGGATTTATTTTAGGAAGATAATCATTTCCAGTGACTTCCAGCTAAAGTGTAAGTGAATCAACAATTGTGGGCAAGTGTGGAAAACTTAGTTATTCATACATTGTGAACATTTTGCACAGCTAGTTATAGAATTGATATTTCACTGCTTTTAAACAATAATTTGCTATAACTATAGTAAGTGTATTGTTTCGCTTTCTCATAGGCAGAAAGTGATATTGCTATATTAAATGCTTTAAGCTCGTAATAGTAAAACACACTGTGAATGTACAATTCTACTGAGGCGAAAGAATTTTAATGACAAAATCATTTCAATAATTGAATATTTAATTACTTTCATCGAATATTCTTGTAGCATTGGAAGTCTCTATAAATTTGGAAGGAAATCTCTATAAATTTATTTTAACTTTTTTCTCGCATTCGGAAAGAAATTTTGGGTAAACCCACTACAGATTTTATAAGGGGCATTCGAGTTTTCAAATTGAAAATTTCAATTTACTATAGTATACTGAAATTATGTTCTTAGTAAATATTCTTGGCCATTGAAAATAATTTTATTCCATAATTTCTTTGAAAAGGTTCTGGAAATATCGTATAGAGGAGCTATAAATGTATATAATTGTATTTTTCAGACCAATGAAGCGACCTTTATCTCGAAGAATAAAAAAATGTATATTTTGTTATGTACATGATAATTTATTTTTTAGCTATTAATAATTTTACTCTTCCTCATACATTCCAGAAATAGGCGTTCTAAATGTACACCTAGCAATTGACTTTATTTTTTGGTGTTTGGATAAATTATATTTATTGTATCACCCATAACCTATTTGTCTAGTTCTGGGACAAACGAAATAAATCTGACAGAGTTGGAATTAAAACAATTTTGCTGATCATTAAGCTCCCAGGTCTGTGCCTAATGGGTTTTAATACTCGGACGGTGGCTATTAGGTCTCTTTCAGAATTATACTAATGCCTCATCTATCGCAAGACAAAGATCCTCCTTTTTGATATCATGATTTTAATGCATTTCCATCCAAATCTCTTGAGAAAATTTTCGCACTCTTCTCGGAAATTCCTATTCTATTTCCTTCCAAAACCTTCGTTTTTCATTCTGTTGGTCCCAAAGAATCCATTTCCGTTCCCATCCGCGTGAGTTGACAACCCCATCATCCTCCCGCTCACTTACATCCAACCGATTTTGGATCCCTCGAAACCCTCGTAATTCCTTCGGGAACCATTAAATATTCCACAATGATTCCCTCCTTTAGAGAGATGGATCGAGTCGTCCGATTTCAACTATTTGGTCCGATTCCAACACCGTACAATGCTATCCAGCGATCCAACGAAGCGAGACAGGAGTGCCGTAGCGTTCTGAGAACTTGACAAAAGTATATTTCCGGATGCTTTGGCTTAGAAATTCGAATCAAACGTGCGGAATGAATGAGAGAACGAGTGAAAAGTGTAACCTCAGGTGGGGAAGGTGGCACGTTTTAGAAATGAGGGTGGCGATTGATGTGTAGGGGTGAAAAGAATAAAGAGGTTATACGGGAATAGATTTCAGTTCAGCTCGAACACAGTTTGATGAGATCAGTCCGATCAGTCCATATGCGGAGATAAAAATAATTACAAAATATCTCTGTTGAAGTTTCATTGGTTGATTAGACCATTGCCTGTCACATGGTATAAGAAGTATGCCTGCCGTAGTTATATTCGGCGTGCAATATATTAAACTCTCTGCTGAGTCTTTTTGGAAAAAAAAACATTTTATTTTTCAGATTTCGCCTGTCATGAGACAGGCGAAATCTGAAATAGTTTTACTAGTCTGAAATAGTTTTACTAGTACACTATAATAGTTTTTGAACTCTTGTTGCTCAATTTATACTCAGAATCTAATAGAACCTAGTTCAAGTGCAATATTATAAATAAAATTCATATATTAAAAAAAACCGATTTAAAACTTAAAGGGCAGGAAGTAAAACCTTAGAGACCGTTTTGGCAAACGATTTCATCACCCCGTCGACGATTATAAAAATGTAATTGGTTAAAGTGTGCTTTTCGTGTTTAGCAAATAAAAAGTATGTATCATTTTGCATTTCTAATAATTAATGAGATAATTTCGGGAAATTCCTCGTGTAATTTGAATTAGAGAAATCGGCTTAAGAGGGAAAACAAAGGGAAAGAAGTGGGTGAAAAATGAGTGACCTGGGAGAGTTTGAAGGGAAATTGGATGGGTGTGGAGCAGTTAGAGGGTGAGACGGGGGAGGAGGAGTTGCGAAGGAGAGACGGGGATGACGAAACAAGCGAAATGCGAGGGAGTGAGAAAGGTTCCGAGATCCTTCGAAGTCGCATTTCCTTTCATCATTACGCCAGTCAGAGGAGACTTCTCAGAGGAGTGAAAAAACTTCTACCCTGGAATGTTGCAGTGAAAGGATATCGGAGACTTCCTTTCCTTTCAATGACAAATTGTGGGAGAAAAATTTGCGTAATTTCTTGTAGGACGACACATGTAGATTACCCGTGTTGCGCAGATTGAGAAGTGATAGGGCAAGAAGATTATACTGGAAAAAAACGTGTAAAAAAGCACTAGCGTGAGGTTCTTTCGAGAGGGTAATTTAAAATCATCACAGGTGTGTACCACCGGGAGAAGAAATAAATATATTCAGCGATGATGGAATTCGTTGGACAGATGTTTAACGTTCGAATCAAGTTGCACAAAACTTACCAATCACTTCAGAATATGTGGACTTGGATATATGGATTCCGCAAAGGAAAGGAATCCACGAAGTTTGGACGACAGCGGAAAAATGATATGATTAATTTAGAAGAATACTGCATCAAACACTATAAATACCATATTTACAACTTCCTTCTTTTGCCAAATTTGAATTTTAAAGAAAAGAAGTTAATAGTTAGATTAGAAATATATCTTTACATGTCCTTGTTTACCATAGAGAATACTTAACTATAGTTCGATTATAATGTATGGTACTCTCTGGAGGTGAACTTATGACTTATACACATCTCTTTACTAGAGCTATATTTATAAAACAACCAGATTTAACACACGTACAGGACAGGACGTAACACCGAGATTCCCTATTAATAGTGACTTAAGTCAACGCCAAAATATATTTCACGACTATTTTTCTGAATAATTCTTCCCAGCTCCCTCGCTTCCATATCTCACTAACTGTCAACAATTCTCAATGGTCCATATTATCTCCCTCACCGAGCTCCCTCCACTCCACCTAATCGCAATTAACGAAAATTAGAGAGACTCTGAGAAGGCACAAGGCCAAGGCACAAGGTTTCTGTAAAGTAATAACTAATTCATAGGTACTTGCATTTTGATCATCAGAGTTCTTATAGAAATAAAGCACCGACAACACTCAGCTAAATTATATAGGTTTTGATTCAAGGTAACTGCGATTAAGATTCTTTCATTCTTTCTTTAAGATTAAGGTCATTTATATGGACAGGAGTCTTTACCTCGGTATGCCGAGTATCATTGATATAACAGGTGTCATGTTATTACCCATTTGGAGATGAGAGAGGATAAATTTAAGGTAAATGCGAGATGGGATGCGAATGGGATGTACCTGATGTGATTATTTTATGTGAGTGAGGTATCATCCATCTACATAGAAGTGGCCATATTTGGACAGTTTTTGTGATTTATTATGCAATTAAAATCAAGCAGCCATAAGTATATAGGTAGTAAAGATGAATAAAGGTCACATCACAATGAAAGCGTCTAACCTCGGTCATTTCGAGTTAACACAATCGCGCAAGCACAATTCTCACAAAATTTTCGGTGGAATGTGGGTGGATCGGCGAGACGAAAGCTTTCTCGGAGAAGAAATGAGTTGGGATGGGTATCGAGGCAGGGGGGCCTTTAGGATTTCTCAGCGGAACGCCGAACGGGAAGTGAATGGTGGTGTCGATATTGATACCTATTCCCCGAAATGGGATTAGAGTGATCGACTGGAGCTATGACAATAGGGAAGTAGATGTAGAAGTAAATGAAAAAGGAATACTAAGTATTTTCCACTCACTTTTATTTTGGCACAACTAGAAGGCACTTTATTTTGGCACAACTAGATGTAGAAGGTTTTCACCGTGAGTGGAAGAAGAGAGTGGCTGATAGGATAACCTCCCATCGCGTATCCTCTCTCCCAGGAGAAAGGAGTAAACAGGATGTTATAGTCAGTTTTCCTTGGAGATGAGCGTGCGCAATTAGGGAACCATGTGCACCAAATTAAATTCCCTCTTTGGATACATTGTGGTTTTCAATAGAAAAATAGTTATTTAAAAGATCAGTTCTAACTCGCATCTCAGAAAAAAGGAAAAGCAGCTGTATGTGAGGACTGCAAGACATTAAGGCAGCAAAGATAGTGCTTAGGATCGTTAATAAAATGATGGAGAAGAGAGTAAGCGATTACATAGAGAGAATCAGATTAGAATGTGATGAAGGAATAGTTTTTATGGTGGCATTCGCAGCCGTTTTGATAGTGGAATGTGGTCAAAAGATTTTTTAAATTAGTGTAAATTCTCATCTTAATAAAGGGAAAAGCAGATATGTACTAGGATTATAAGACAATAAGCTTGATTTCGCAAAACTTGGGATCATAATTAGGATGATTGAGAAGAGGACGAACGATTATTTAGGAGAGGATCAGTTGGGGTTTTGGAAGGGTAGAGATGCGCGTTACGCCATAGCAGTAATGAGGTCACTGATAGAATGGAATAAATAGTACAACCAGGGTGTATTTGTCTGCTTTGTAGATTTGGAGAAGGCGTTTGTCAAAGTAAATTGGGAACATCTTATAAATTCATAACAGAATATTGGAGTAGACCGGAGGAATAGGAGAGTTACCTAAAATCTGTGCGTGTCTCAAGCTGAACAAACTGGGTTGGCAGTAGTAGGCAAGGGGATAACACGATTTTCCGTCATCACCCGTGCTTCTCAACATATGCGTTATGGAAACGGTAAGGGAGGCGTGAGATGCACAAAAATTTGGAGTGAAAGTATTTTGGTGGACTGAACAGGTCAGTCAGATTTTCGGGTGATCATGCTTTAGTTAGCGAAGGGGCTGCAGTCATTTATAAGCTTACTCCAGAACTAGTGTTACAGGTATGGAATGAAAATAAATGAGAAGAAAACGAAGATTCTTGAGACAAAGGAAGCATAAGTTACACATTAAATTGTAAGGTCAGAAGGGCCTTAAATAGGAACTTGAGCAGGTTAAATATTTTATCTATTTATGTTGTGTTTTAGACAATGGTGTGCAATGTGGTAAGGGTGTTAGAAAAAGGTAGGATTTATTTTAGGTAAGGAAGCTTCTAGAAGGAGAGAATTTGTAACAATGACCTTAAGTATTGATGTAAAGAAAAGACTGTTGAATATGTTGGTATGGAGAGTATCTTACGGCTCTGAAACTTGGTTGTTGAAGTATGATGAAAAGCGTAGGATGGAGGTATTTG
>LYUA01001920.1:308726-319884 GCA_002093875.1 Calopteryx splendens | reverse complement strand
AATAGATCCTTTCCAAACACATAAAAACTTCCGGTGAGTCACATTTTACAATCATCCTTCAACATGATCGCATTTTATTGATAATTTTTCCTTGAATTTAAGTAATATCTTTATTCAATGACATCGTAAACATTATACTGCAAAATGTGGTAATGACAATGTAATTTGACAGGCATAAGGCCAATGAAAAGAACGTTTTCATCCCTGGAGCCCCTGCATAGCCCAGCCCTAGCAACCTTAACAGCAATTGGAATAGAATACTTAAAGATATTTTGCTGAGTACAAAATAAAACAAATCACAATGGATAATTCCCTCCAATTCATTTATAAATCGCATGAAAACATAAAAAATCGTAAAGAAAAGGCCTACAATCTCATTAACTTTTTCTCAAAAAATATTCTGATTTTTTTCCGTCCGAGGGTTAAGATGGAAAGTGGTCCATCTTCATTCATCACAGATACCTCTTTAATCTGATACATTCATCAGATTCTTAATTCTGTAACCGTGTTATTCTACTGATACGCTTGTCCCGATTTTTTATCTTTTGCAATGAATAGTTTTTACGTGGCCTAAAGCGTTTAAAATTACTTCATTTAATTCATTCGATATTATACGGGTGTTTTTCAATTTCAAGTTATTGACAGTCACCATTACTATTCTAAGTCGTTCAGCATGTAGATATTTACGACGCAGTCACGAAATAAACACAAAATGTTAAATGAAGGAAGGAAAAATTTAACGCTGGTATTAATCCACGACATGGTTTTCATTTTGCCCAGGTTTCTAACTTGAGTAATTTTCAAGGTCCTTGTAACGTTAACGTGTGTTGATAAATAAAAGTTGTGTTGTTGTGAACTGCATATTTTTTCTAAGCTTTAAAAGTTAAGAAAGAAAATAATTGGTGAAATGATAAATGAACCCTAGATGATTTGGAAACTAGAAAAGATACTATTTTTGGCAGGGGAATTTCGTAGCGACCGGAACACCTCGACCCGGATTTCGTTTCGTCGCAATATCATCAGGATGTGGCGACGCAACGAAACCCGGATGGTAGGTACCGTGAAATATATTTTCCAGAATTACCGTGAAATAAATGTGGAAAACCTAGTGACTTATCTTTCTTTTTGAAGCAATTACGCAAAGTTACAGCCGAACCCATCAATTATAAGAAATATTCCAATGCGAAATAAATCGATGATTGATTCATCTCGCACTAGTATATTACACAACCGAGGTTTCAACCGGTTACTATAATTTTCGAGGTCTTGTGAAAAGAATCAAACATTGATTTATTCCTTCGAAATTACTGATTTAAAAAAAAACCTTTTGAATTCACTTCCATAAATTTACTGAAATTACTGTCAAAAACTGTTACAATTACTGTCAAAGGCTATTGAATATCAAAACTAAATAACATAAATAATAAATAAAAAAAGCAGAATCTCAACGGCAAACCGTTGAAATCCGTCTGCGAGGCCAACGGTTCGCGGAAGACAATGCAAGGAAGTGTACTCACGTCTCGCCCCTGCGGGCCCTCGTGGCGTTCGAGATGAACGTCTTCTTGGCGCGGACGGTGCCGCCGCCCTCCTCGTTCGTCGTCTGGTTTCGGCTCGTGTTCGCCGGCGTGCTGATGCTCGCCATCACCCTGCTCTTCACCTCCCGCAGCCGCGGCCGGCTGCTCCTCTGCTCCGCCTGCCCGGCCGCTATCTTGCTCATTATGGCGTCCCACCGCCCCGGACGCTGGCTCTGCTGCCGCCGCGTGGATCCCCCTTCGCCACCCTCCTCCCCGGCGCGACCACCGCCCTCCCCCACGTCCTTGGTCACCGAGGACTCGATCATGGCCTTGATCTTCGACGCCACGTTCCTCTTGGGCATCTTGTGCTTCTTCGGCGGGGAGACGTTGACGGCGTTTCCTTGGGACTTCTGCTTGGTGCCGTGCCCCGGCAACTGTTGCTGCTGTTGTTGCTGTTCCTGTGCCTGCTGCTGCTGTTGCCGCTGCTGCTGCGTTTCCTGCAGCTCCTGCGGTTGCTGTATGTCGCCAGTCCCATCCCCGGAGACGTTGGTTCTCGGCGACGGGCTGAGCGGTCCGGCGGCGGCGGTGATTGTCCGATCCGGCGACGGGTCGCAGGACATGGACGACGCGGTTTCCTGCAGCTGCTTCAGGACCGAGAAGTCCTCGGCGACTTCGGCGGGCGGGGACGACGTGTCCATCTTCTCCCCCTCGATCAAGGTGACCTCCATTTCGACCCTCATGTCCCCACCGTCCTCGGAGATCTTGTCGACTTCCAGCTCGGGGAGCGTGAAAATGGTATCCTTCTTGGGGTCCTCCGGGAGTTCCTCGAGCGGAGACTGCGGCACGTCCGAAGACTCGGCCGCGGACGATGAGACACCCTGAGCTGAGGACGGTCTAGGGAGGGCCTGGGAATGGAACGAAACCCTGACGTCCTGGCGACGGTCGAGGTCCGAGAACACCCCGCTGGACTCCATCTCCTCAGTGGTGGTGGCCGTCGAGGAGGTCATGACTGCGGCGAAGCACCTCGGAGGGGGCTGCTGGTGCGAGGCACCGCCGTGACCCCCGCCGGAACCGCCCCCGTGCTGGCCACCCATTCCCCCGTATAGGGTGCCGTCGATCACCTGGGCCCTTCGATCCCCTGGGGCCATGCCCCCCTCCCTCACTGCCTCCTCATGGTCCGCGTCGCTTTCCGTGCCTCCTGCGCCAGTGTCGCTGTAGAAGTCCGAGTCGGTCATTGTGTCTATCTTGAGCTTGAGGACGTCCACGGGGATGCCGAAGTTGACGCCGATACCGGGTGGGGCGGAGGAGCCGGGGGAGTTGTCGGCGCGGCTCGCGGGTCGGCTCCACTCCCCATCCCCTTGGTAGCCGGGGTCGATGCTTGTGATGCTGGTCACGCTGGCTACGAAGCAAGGGGCCACCTGAGCCGATTTAGTGGAATGGGCGACCGCTAATACCATGGAAAACCAAGAGAAAAATGATTAGAACTTGTATCAACCTCCCGAAGTGCGTATGCACGGACAAACATTGTTCCATCCACAGTAAACAAATCGACGGTTGTGAGGATGGTGTAGCTCACCCCGATCTTAGGCCTTAAAGTATGTGAAATTCACACAATCAGGCTAATGAGTAAGGGGGGAAATTTTTTCCCTGTTACCATTCAGTATCTTAAGAAGTTCTTGTACTTAGAAAATCGCATAGCTTGGATTTTTTTGTGTAATTTCCAAAGGCACCTCCTTGGATTTGCACTGTTACCCACCGGTAGACAGACGAAAATTCTGCTCATTGTTCTGACACTACCACACCATCCATTAAATAATAATAAATTATATGCATTGATTTAAGTAATGTATTAGTAGTCTTTGCATACCGAAGTGAAGCTTTTTCACCATTATCTGAGTGAGAGGAAAAGTGTGATACGTTATCATTGACCGTTATCACATGTTTAGAAAATAGAGATTATAATGATTTTTCTCAAAATCTTCTTTTTAAAGACTACATAGCATCTGTAGCATGAGAATTAATAAAACAATTATAATCTATCATGGATGATTTTGCATAAATTAAAGATCCTCTACCGTTTCTAGACATTAGGGTTTCACAGCTGAAAACATAATTTTTCATCGAAAATGAGTTAACGGAAAAGGTGAAGCCTATATTTAGTACAAGTTTTCCATTAAAACGTTTTAAACAAATAATTGATGAACATTGTGAAGTTATTTTGTTTGAAACTGTCCGAGGTCATAATTACAAGAATATGTAAAAGTATGTCATATCTTGAAACCTATTCGGGGATTACTTGAAATAAGACGACACGATTGAGCGAATTTTTACATAACTACATCGTCAATGGCTGAACCTGATATTTTGTTCAAGATGTGCACAGAAAAATACCCATAAGCATGGACCAAAAGTTTTCGATAAACCAAAATTTCTCATGGTAAGTAACTGTACCAAACAGCTACTTTTTTTTAACGAATAGGACTTATTTCGATCGTTTTCGAACCAGCTACCGCAATGAGGACTACCACAATAACGATACCGTTTTTTCTTTCGAGGATGAGCATGCGGGAGCTGGATGAAAAGCCACACTTCACCCATTGTAAACAACTCTTTTTTCGATATAAAAACTGGCTACTTTATAAAACTATTCACGAAACCTACAGTACAAATCGCAACTTATTTAGCTCAGGAATTCCATAATTGCAGATATCTTGATGTCATTCTATTGGATCGCAGAAAATAGGTGTACTGCTGCCGTTGCTTTAATTTTTATTTGTTTGCTACAGCCGTGTAATTATTAGATTTCACCCAATTTCAGAATTCATCTTTTTTCAAAGAGAAAGTTTTGAGGGTATCATTGGGGTAACTGACAACTCCAATTTCGCAACTGATGAATACACTAGTACTGCAATAGGGTGAAAACGCTGTAGCAGAAATTAATTTGCGGTATCATGTAGGAAACCTGTCCATTAAAAAGCAATAGCACGGAATCATTTGAAAATTCCATATTTTTTTAAGATTCAAAAGTAAAATAATATAGGGAATTTAAGTGATAATTAATTGAATTCTTTCATTTTAACAGTCCACACCAAATGTTCTACATACTGTTGTGACCTATTGGGTACAAGTATTCGGCCAGTGAGAGAATATGAGGGCCCCAGGTTCATGTCCGGTGGAAGTCCCTGGACAAACTCACTTAAGTCCAATCCGTATAGCTTACCTAGTGCTTTCAATCCACTATTTGAAATATAACCTCACCCATCAATGCATATACAGACCTACAGATCGAAATTTAGCATCTCTTTCAGATTTTTCTGACAGGTTTCGAAAGTGTCACTCCTCGGCTCTACCGAGGTTACGACTTCAGAGCCTCAATAGTTTTATATTCTCATACGCCAAATCAAAGATTGATTGAGGCCATGACGTCGAAATTGAGTCATTGTTGAGGATCGACAAATTAAATTATTATCTGAATAGCCTCCAAAAGACGCAGTACCAATTTTTAAACCTCTTAAATGAACATAGAGTTCTGAAACCACTGCATTAGAAAATAATATCAAGGAAAATGATTTTTGGCAACCAAAAAAGTTGCTTCGTACCATGAATTAAGACTAGTCAATTTTGAGTCTCGACCATTTCCAGTCCCTCATGAATGTTGACCCTATATATATAGTAGCACTCACCAGAGGATGGAGCGTCTGCCACGCAAGGCTCTCCCATCACGTCCTTGACCTCCTCCTCATCCTCATCGTCCATGTGCGCCTCCTCGTCCACGTCCGAGTGACCCTCCATGGCGGACGGGGCCTCCACCATCGCCTCTCTCTTCCCAACCACGTCCTCCTCCTCATCCTCCTCCACCAACTCCTCCGGGGGAGGTGGCAGCGACGGTGACTCCGCCTGCTGCTCATCCGCCTCCGCTGGGCTCAGCGGCTGCAGATCCCCAGGGAAGCCGACGGAGTCCTCGGGGACGAAGCCTTTCCGGGAAGCCTCCGAGGGCCTCCCGAAGTGATCCGGCGGGAAGCCCGCGGCGGAAACCCCACCCTCGTCGAACCGCTTGACGTCGTCGACCGAGGGCGTGAGGCCGTAACCCTCCATGCAGACGGTGAAGTCGATCATCTGATCGGGCGTTAAAATCCCCAGGCTCTCGTCCATCTCGAACGAGCTGTGCTTGCTGAGTTCCCGGCCGCACATGCACATCTCCGCGCTGTGCTGGCCGCCGAAGCACTCCTCGCCGCTGCTCCTCTGCTGCGACCCGAAGACGCAGTCGCTGCTGCAGTGCTGCTGGGACGACTGCTGAGACTGGCGGAGGCCCACCCCTGTGGAATTTCCGCTGCCACTGGGGACGCGGCGTCCGCAGCGGGAGGTCATGGGCACGCCCCCAGCAGCGGCAGCGGAAGGCGTGGAACTTGAGACCACCCCGGCCATCTCGGAGATGGAGCCGTCGGATATGGAACGAGGGTGGCGGTGAAGGGCGCTCGTGATGGAACTTCCCTCGCTACCGATTTCCCCCACTTTCGCCGACGACAACTCTAGGGTCCTGTGGACGACTGGGGAGGCAACGGAGGACAGGCTGGAGGGTATGCTCTGTAAGGAATGCAAGAAGAGAAACAGGCGTTACCATGCGTATTCTGTAATACAGTTTTTTTTCAGGATATTTCAAATAAAAATTTTCTTTTCATTTTACGTATGCACATGAGTTACTCAGTTGTACATAAACCTAGTAGCAGATCAATTATGACGGCCAGCATTGACTTTTGGTAGCGAACCCTGATTTCCTGGGAACATTTTTGTACGTATTATATCAATCAATCGGTATTGTATTTTAAAGGAAGATAATTTGATGCATAAAAAATTTGCACCATGATCGTTTTTGGTGGCTTAAAAGCAGATCAAATGTGACAGCCGCAATTGACTTTTGGTAGCAAACCCTGATGTTTTTGGAAAATAGCTTGAATTAAATCTATCATTCTGTGTTTTATCGTGACAGCTTATGTTTCAATGTATAAAAAATATACACAGTAAAAATGAATTACAAAACACGTTTATTTAACCTTTGACCTTATTCACACCTTTTTTAATCTTATGACCTTAAAGAGTAGCGTTGCGTGGATAAGAAACTTGAGGAGGAGGAAAATGGATTTGAGGATTTTAGTAAATTATTTACGTCAAAGGATATAGAAAAAGGAAAACGAAGAAGCTGGTATCAGATAAAGAGGTACATAGGGAAAGAGAGAAATATTTTGAGGAATTTGGAAAAAGGCAAACGATGATGAGGGAAGAGATATTAAGATATAACGGAACGATAAAGAATGTGATGGATGGGTAAACGTTTGGTGGGTACGGAGAAGGAAAACACTTGACTTTCAGTAGGAAAGAATAAGGTTCGATTTTTGAAGATCAAGGGAAGGAAATAGTGCCGAGTAGTAAGGTAGTAGGTATATGTGACGCGGTGAAGTGATTTAGTAGTTCAAAAAGTATGTTTTAGTGTCGAATGACGTTCCAGGATTAATTATTTTCATTGGCTAATTATCTAAAATAAAAGAACGCACGTAACCTCATGCGTTCTGCTTAATTTGGTTCAAAATGTTAAAGTATGTCACTCGAGTTACTTTTTAAATTGTACACAGTCCGCTCTAAGTTGAATGAAATACAAAGGATTTTTACGACGACTACATGAATTGTCTACAGTGAGTGAAATCTAGAAAAGTCTCGAAAAAATTAATATTTCCCTCGAAAACGTTTGGAACTGAGACGCCAGGGGCGCTAAGTCCGGTTTGCATAAAGTTGAGAGTGACGGAAGACTATATTTATCAAGGGTTTGCCAAATTTCTGTACCTCTTTTTCATTCGGTTACTCCCAGACACGCACAACTCAGGGCATATATATGGAACATGAAATCAAGGTCTCTCTGAAGGAGGTAAACGCAAGAAGCCGTCACGAACATCCATGGTGGTAGGTACAGTGAACTCAGAAAGAATGAATGGTTTGGGTAACACCTTCTGGCATTCGCGCGCAACTCACGAGTCTCTCATTCTCCTCCTTCGGGCTCTCCCTCTTCTCCACGACAGCAGTTGGACACAGAATCGACGACGCGCGATCCGACTGCTCGGCCGGCGGGGTCACCTCCTCAGAAGACCACCGCTCCTCGGTCGACCCGCTGGCTCCCGCTACTTCCTCCCTGGGCGTGGACGCCTCATCCTCCTCCAGGACGTCCGGGGGAGGGAGGACTGGTGAGACTGGGACGAGGACCGCCGCGGCCCCAGACTCGTAGGCGTTGGTCCTCTGCCTCTTCACGCTCGAGGGTATCGTCTGGGCCGCGAGTGGGGCAGCCGGCTGATTGGACGGCGGCGATGGCGACGCGGACACAACCGTCGGCAGCTGGCGACCGGAGACCGGGGAGATCCCTAAGGCCTTGCCGGGAGGATTGAGGTTGACCTTCCGCAGCGGCGCCAGGACCCCGTGGAGGGGTTCGCAGTGGAACAGTCTAATCCCCCGCACGCACCCGTCGTTGAGGCCCTCCGGCTTGTAAAGTTCGACCCCACAGAAGATCCCGGTGTCGAAGGGGATGGTGCCGAGGAAGCGGAGGATCCCGGGCTTTGTCCCGCCGACGATGACCTCCCTCCCGAGATGGGCGACGGAGAGTTCGGCCGGAAGGGGGCCGGGGTCAAGTATCCTGTTCGGGGCGGAGTCCGGTATCCTGTTCGGCGCGGAGTCCGGTATCCTGTTCGGCGCGGAGTCCGGTATCCTGTTCGGTGGGTTGTCCGTGGAGGGGGTGGAGTTGGTCGAAGATGACGCGGGCGACGGAGGCTGCCTCTCCGGGGGGGGCGCCGGCCAGTGTGCGGTGAGGCCGGCGAGGGCCGTGGGTCTCGTCCCCGCCCTCACAGGGAGCTGGGTGGTCTGCCTCACCCTGGGTCCTCCCAGCGCCAGCGGTATGCCGCTGCGAAACACTGGAATGCGAGTGTCCTGCTGGTTCTGGAAAGAGAAAATAAGATAGACGGGTCAGTTCGAGTTATCCTCTTTTGTGAAAATTAAATCTTAGGCTTCACACTTCATGGAAAATTTAAACATTCACATCAAAACACGTATACTACTACAACAGCAGTACTACAAAAATCTGCGTAAAATTACTGATGTAATTGTGCATTATAAAGTGACCAAAGAAATGCTCTATTGAAAGCTTGCCCGTGCTCCATTGACTGCCACGATTCCTGTTAAAAATTTCGACGCGTGCCAACGTAGAGAACTATTCACCTAAATTTTTTAATCGCCTTAAAATTCCAAATTTATTTCTGCAAGCAAGGTAGAGGGGGAGGAAAAAAGTGATTGGGCATATTGGATGGAATGAAGGGTGGTAAAAAATATGCGGAGGGTTATTGTAGGTATTGTAATTGAGGCCGCGTGTCCATCAGAAACCTATCCTAACCGGTATTATTACCATTACGGAATATATTTATTTCTATTCGGATAAACATTAATATAAAATATGAAAGGTTTTGCCAACCTTCTAATTTGGACTTTGAAACATGAAAAATCAAAAAGCACCAACACCCAAAACCCTAGTTGGCGCAAGAATATATGCATAGACAAGGTATCGAACCCGGGACCTTTGGAATAGCTGGCAATTGCACTACCCTCCCCCAATCCCAGGCCTCCCAGTCGCAGTCGGCGATAAAAACGGGAGGGGTTTTATATTCGATTAAGCATAAAAGTAACACGAGTACCAGTAAATAATCCTGTTCTGTTCGACTGCGATAACGTAAAAGTCACCGAGGACTTGGGAATTCAGCGAAATCGTGACCGAAACACGAAAGCACATACTAGGTACATGCATACCCGTTGCTCGGAATGGTCACTTTAACGCGGCGGTGCGGAATCACATCTACCGGTCAAGATAGATTTAAGGGGAGATGCAGTAGAGTGGATTAGGCCGGCGAAATGGACCTCGCCCGTCGGGCGCCAGCGAGGGAGATAGAGGGAGACCCATACACACAAACACACAGACACACACTCACGACACACTCGGGAAGGAGAAACTAAAAGGAAGAGGAGCAGAGTGGAGCGCATCGGTTTCCATGACCCCCCACCCACACCAATCCCTTTTAAGGAGAGAGAGAGAGAAAGAGACTCTCGCTTTTGCATAAGGAATTCCACTTTTAAAAGTAAAAAAAAAAAATAAAAAACTTTCTTAATCCTCTTCCCTTCATCCTCTTTATCTTTTTTTTATTTATTTGATTCGTCATATCCCTCCTTCTCCCTTACGTCGTAATAATCTTCCATATAACCCTCTCTCCCTCCCTCCCAAAACCCACGCACGCTTCCTCGAGAACACGCAGTGGAGGAAAATATGTATCAAAATCATCATATCTCATAAAATGGCGACTTCCCTGATAGCTAAGGGTCGCTTCCCCTTCGTAAAAAAAACTTACCGCCGCAATTGGGGTGGGCGTCGTCGGTTGAATGCAGGGCTTTATCCCAGCGTTCGAAAAGAAAAAGGAGAACTATATTCAGAGTTACGGATGAGGGGAGGGGTGTTGGTGCGGCGATTCCACTTCATATTTTTTTTCAACAGATGAATTCAGGAAGGGAGGGGAGGTTGAGAAAGTTCCGGGTAAAACACATAAAAACTTCTTCTTTTTTTTTAGACCCATACACACAATGTAAGTAAAATGGAGTTAACGGGATCTCACGTGTGGATGCGAACGATCGTCCTATTTGCCACCGAGATCCGAATGAACGAAACTGCGACTTTTCTTTTGACATTCATTGTCATTCATTAATTCTCGTAATTGCGGTCGATCGTTGAAAACTGTTTCATTCCGTCATAAATTCGATTGTCCCATGAACCCCTGTTACTTGAGGGATGGGATGGACCCCGAAAATCTTTTAAAAAGAGATTTTTTTTTGAACGATTTCGATCTAGTGCTGAATCTTAATTTCCTTTTAATGGATCCCAAATCAAACCAATCCTAAAAATTGAGCATCGGAAAAGGGCACGTAATCAATTTATCGTCGTAATTGAAGCGACTCAGCTGAAACTGGATCGAAGTCACTTAAAAAAAATATATACTTAACTGGTAATAATGTAATGGAATTTAATGGTGGACATACCTAATTGCTTGGGAAATTGCAGGTGGCCTATGAGTTTCGATCCTGGTAGGTAGATGGATTCTGTCTCACTAGCGTCCGAAAAAATTGAATTTACATCACATTCGCGGATCGATCGCGGGAAAAAGATTTTCTATACAAATTCAGAAAAAATAGGGAATCAATGGGAAAAATGCAATGTAAGCTATTTCACTTTACGACGTTTTAGGAAAATATGATTGATTCACCCTAAGGTAGTGCGACATGAAGTAAATCGTAAACGAAATGCGTACCATTTATTTATTTTTTTTTGCTACCGTTCCTCTCAAGTGTCGGTTCGAAAATATCGCAAAATGTAGGTTCAAACTCGCGTAGGTATTTTAGGCGTCAAACGCGCGCGTAGTTATCGTATTAAAAAAAAAACAGGCGGTTCAACGCGTCAGCGCCGTTGCATACGACCACCATTGTAGCTTCCGTCGTCGAAATATCTCCTATGAGACTAACCTAATTATAATAATAATAATAAATTTTATTGTTCTAGGACGTGAGTCCTTTGGAAC
>LYUA01001919.1:260362-272052 GCA_002093875.1 Calopteryx splendens | reverse complement strand
CAAAAAAAACTCATCTCTGTTCAGCGTCGAGACTTTGGTAAATAAAATTTGAGTAGGTTCAAGAATAAAACTTTATTTGCTGAAAAAGAAGAATAAGTCCACTTTTACAATTTGCAATCAAAGAAGGAGAGTCTTCCCCCTACTTCAAAGTATGTGGCTGTAGGAGTTAACAAAGCCCACAACTAGTCTGGACATAACCACATACAATGCAGTACCAGTAATGGTACAGCATGGCATGCAAGTCACCACCAGACTTATTGTGGACTTTGTTAACTCCAACAGCCACCTTCTCCGAAGCAGTGCAGGGATGATCCTCAGACAGCCAGAAAAACAGGTAGCAGGACATCTCGATCAATCACTCCAAATGTCTCAAGAACTTTTGAAGAACATAGACAGAGGCATTAATCCTTGGATGCTCGATACAATGCACACATCATTGTCACTTCTTGTCGAACATTGGATGAGCAAGGACCAGGTTGAGGGCCAGCAGCACTCATAAAAATATGACCAAATCTTCGAGCAAGACTGCACTCGGACTGTCTGGAATGAAAATCCAAAAAAGAAAATTTAACGCTTACGAGTGAAGTATATGCACCAAGAAGACAGTCACCCTTCAGTTCTTAATTCTTTTGTGGGTCTTTCGATGCGATTTGTAATGGTAACTTTGCTCTTAATAAAGAAAGTGTAAGAATGGTATGAGATTTGTGACAAAATAATTAAATATTTAGGAAGCTAGATGCAAATGAAATCCGTACAGAAAGTGTGAATGTGAGAAAATAATCTTGCTGAGTGAATCAAGAAAAAATGTGGAAGCTGGAACCAATTAGAGAAACTTGAATATAACGTGTACCTAATGAGTTGGCGCACATAATTTACCACATCAAATGCCGGAAGTAATAGAATGACGACTAATAACAAAAGTTCGAAAGGAAGATGAGCTCTGCCAACCAGGAAGTTTAAACACTAAAAGCGTGAACTATTAAAGTAATCTTCAGTTTAGTTCCAGATTCTGATTTCTGCCAAGTATCCCAGAAAATTTTTAATAAGGAAGACCAATACTAAAACATTGGGTAAGCGAGCGATTATAACCGAATCTCCTGCTTATGGATTACAAGATTTACATAAAATGATCCCCTCAATAATTACGCCTGGCAAAGAAAATGAATGAGTAAAAATGTTGCCAATAGAACAGATGAGATGCCAAGAGAAACAGATGGTTTCGTAATAATAGTAAGCAAATATGATCAAATTCAGTGATTGGAAAAACTATTAATAATTCAAAAGTGAAAATTGGAATTTTGGTAATATTTATTTAAAATTCATTTTTATTAAATGAAGTGTAATCAATTGATTATCAAGTCTACATTAATTTAATGACCTACATTACTTATTTCGCCATTCTGCCAGTGAAGGCATATTTTGAAAGTATGAATTGAATTTCCATCATTCACTATCCAAGTAAAATTCGTTTGAATTCCCCTCAGAGTACAAATCCGAGTTCCGCAAGCTCCTGGAAATAATGTCTAATGCATCTCCCAATTGAAGAATAAATAAAAGTAAAAAGTAATCAACACGGAGATTACTTCTCTCGCTGTGTAAGGTGTGGTGTATTGCTGTGAGTTGAAAGATGAAATGCATGGCTACTGTAAACTTATCAAGAACAAGAGACTGTGAGAAGTCTTGATGACTGAAGCAAGACATACCAGCCTATGTATCAAAAGGGAGTTACACCATTAATTTTTGTGAAATAGTTTAATGAAGACCGAATTAGAGAAAAGGATGAGAAGAAATAGTGGGACAACCCAAAATCCAAAGGACAAATTACCTGGCAAGTGATGGAAGAGGATGTGAAAATGTAAAGGATTTGTGATATTTTTCAAGAAAAGGAAATGTCATCTACATCGACTAAAAAATCATTCTGATAAAAACACTTTTCAATGGACAACTTTTGGACAAAATACAACCCAACATCTTTTGCCAAAGAGAGGTGATAAAGATGCTCAGAAATGTAAAAATTAATTTTCAAAATTCAGCCAACAAGAAAGCTTTTTGCCAGAGAGAGTCTAATATTGGAATGATTGGGTGAGTAAAAACATTTGGGTGGTGAGTCTAGCTAAATTCACTTAACTACTAAAGGCCACGCTCAAATCCCATGAAAGTAAAAAGATTCATCTAAACAATATTTAAGCTTTGATGATAGCATGTTAAATAGATTTGTATGAAATTGCAAGCTAATGTTTATACCATTTAACCCTGGTTAAAATTTAGGAGAATATTTTTACGACAGCTAGCAGAGGGGTCGTAAAATTAATTAATGCCTTCTAAATTCTGCTCATAGCAATACTGTAGCCAAATCAAGGACACATTATCCCTATACCTACATTCATTGAACTCTTAATCTTTTATCTTCTATGCACTGGTGAATTTATCAAAAAAACATTCTATAAAATCATTTTCTGACTCATTTATCTTATTGCAAAGGTTTCATTCATAAAAGTGTAGAAGTAAGTGCAATCTGCTCCAATTTTGTCTTTTATATTTCACTCCAACTTTTTAGGTCCCTGGAGCCTAACCACCTGCTTTATTTTTCTTCTCCTTTATCATGTATATTTCAGATTGAGTCAGTATTGAATTAACTAATGCCTCCCCTGAAATGATATTGCAAAGCAAAAATAAAATACTACAAATAACTATTCCACTTAAGTAAGTTATTAAAAGCAGCCGTCACTCTGTTTTACAAGTTACAGTCCTGCTTCGAATAGGGATCAAAATATTTCAACTTAACAACCTAATGTAAATGTCTACTTTCACTCCCAAATTCTGGATTTCTTGGGTACATTTGGGATTCCTTCCAAAAACTTCCTCCCTCAGGACATTTACTTCAAATGCCTACCTTCCCTAGCAATCAATTAGCAATCCCACACCTTGTGAATAATCAGGAGGTCTAAAAGGCATCCATTTGAACCTTGAAAATTCTTTAACTTTTATGAAAAATTTTCTGTATTACTATTAAATTTAACATCCTGCTACCCTCAAATAAATGATTCCGTCAACTTTCGGATTGAAATAAAGGCTGAAACATCGAAATCTGCATATTAAGAAACATCATAAAACATTCCTTCAAGCAAGCTAGGTTCCTTCTCTTTCCCTCACTATTTTAAGGAAACAACCAAGGAGATTTCAAAACCATATTGGCAGACACGAGAGATCTCGACTCATTTCTCTTAATGACTTCTCGCTCATGGCTCTACTCCTTCAATTCGGTCTCTCTGATTATACATTTCATTTTCTTATAGTAATTTCTCTTCCGTACTTTCTGAATATCTAAACATTGCACTTCCGACTAAACTCCACAACCACCATTGCATTATCTGTCAGAGTTGATGACCATATTTACAGTTTAATCTACGGACAAAAAATTTCGCCCTCCTTTCAATCTAGGTCTTCAAAAATCTTTGAAATGAATGGAAATGTGTTTGTACTAAACTGTGAAACGGACATATAAACGCCGAAAGAGATTCCAATAATGAAGCTTTTTAAAAAAAATAGGAATGGAGAACTATGCATATCGACAAAATACGATAAAAAAGGGGGAACCTTGCCGACAACTCTCTGGCAAAAAGGGCTGTGAAGGACTCCTCGACAGAAGAGGCATGGTAACTCCCGAGATGGATACAAATCAATTCCTAACACAATATTAGTACAGAGCATAAAATATAGACCGAGCAAATTTGGAGTAAGTTAAGTGATCAAGAGAAAAAAGTTTAGGTGAATGCTTGTAATATAATCAAATAATAAATATAATTTTTTTAGCATGAAATAGGTATATGTATATTTTATTTACTATGGGTTTTCACTCATGGAAAATTCCAATGTCTTTATGACGGATAATGCTAATGTCATTTGTTCTTAGCAACCATAAGATTATCCACGGGTTATGTAAGAAACCATGGAATCAAGAACTGAGGGTGATAGTACCTTGGCGATAAATATGAACACACAAAATTTAACAATGCATAAATTCTAAATGTAACAATAGCATATAAATACATAACAATATTAATATTCCATATTTCAATATAACTATGATCAATATACTAAAACTAAACTCATTAGAAAGTACTTGAGCATAAACTATCAGAAAAGAGAAAAAATTCAAATGGAATAAACATATATTGAAAACTTTGGGAAAAAAAAGTGGCAATGAGTCAGTGCTTTACTTAAGAGATCCACATTTCCCCATCCTAGAAGCAAATTCCTCAAAATATACGTCAACTTAATGAAAGAAAGATTAAATGTCCTGGAACTCGTAAAATAAAATTCTTCTGAGACCTGAGGGGGGTTGGCGATTGGGTTGTTTTAGTCATAAGAATAGTTATCTAGAATAGTTAGATGTATATAAGAATAGCCAGTGTAGTTATCAGAGTATTAAGATACATAAAATATTATTTATTTTGATGACAAAATTGCTGAATATTATTCTGTAAAACAATTTAGCTACTTGTGTCTGCTTACGGGTATGTAGAAATCAGATATTATTAACTGATGGCAACACGTACCACTCATGTCAAAATTTGTCATATAATTTATTACATAGTTTAGTGGTGTTTTTCTGGTACCTGGGTTTCTTCATGACAAGTGGGATATGAGGGATACCCTAAAACTAATGACAAAATTGTAGATAAGCCCTTATGATGGAAAGCATTTCACGAGTACTTTAATGCATAAATATCACAATTTAAAAAAATAATTTGTGTTCCTCAAAATCCTAACACTACTGATATCCGTGGGAAAAGTAAACATTGTAAACAATATACAGTAAAAGAAAATGGCTTTAGAAATGGAGTAAGATCACAATTTTTTCACATTTTAATCTATTCGCAATTTCCCCAAGGATCGTCACTAAAAATCTTAGTTACGTAATAAAACTTTAACCATGTATTTTGGCAATGTGTAATGGAATGGCATCAAATTTCTTTTCTTAATCCAAGCTACCAAAAGATTGAATTCTTTTCTTAACTATCTAATTATCTTGTGTGTATTTACAAAAAAATGTATAATTTTTCAGTAGTGGTGAGAGGAATACATTTGGCCGATGTAAGAAGAATTTCCAAAGCATAAAGTCCCTCTCAATAAGGGCATTTTATCTGCCTTTCCAGTTGTGTAAATCTAACCAGCAAGTACATTTAAAGCGAGTAATCAGGCCTGCTATCAGGTAATGTTCGATTCTAAAGAACATCAGGGATGAGAAAACATTTTCGATTTGAGATATAACTCACACTAAAGGTATGTGGTTGCTGGAATTAAGGATGAGATGATACCATAAATGGTTCCGTCGAGAATAATTCAGAGCTCAGAAGAGAGATTCAGTACACAAGTAAATAATTCCATAAAATTTCTATGGAGCCACCCAGTATTGTTAGCGGCAAAATCTCAATATAGGAGTATTCATTTATTCAGTAGATGAATCAAATTAATATTTGGACATTTTTTTAAAGCAAAACTGCCAATTAAATCTTATCATCAAAATACCAAAAAATTGTCATCCTTTTGGAGGTGCCCCTAACGTTATCATAGTTCCTGAGTGGGAAGGCGAGAAGAAAGGGCTTCTTCGGCCAGCATGAATGTTGTCCATAAAATTAATCGCCCCTTGCTTGGATTTTATTGGAAAAATCTTACCGGGTTGTTTCTCGGGGAGCCTTAAAAATGTTATACCAGATTTACTAACATATCCATAACCCTATTAGTGAACATTTTTTATAAAAATGCAACTTTCTGTATTCTTTCCATCAGGAAATAAATACTATTTCTGCCTTACTTTAATGCATTTCCCACAATAAATCCGAGCACTTTAAATTGTGACCGTTAATACCTCCTGAATCATCAACACGCAATAATTCTAAAAAATCAAAAGATTATGAACTTATATCCTTCCACAATTTAACTGGGAATGGAAGCATTGCAATTTTCTTAAGGACTTTCATTGACTGAGGCTGAAGGTGTTCCATGCATTTAAATCTGAGGGAAGTTACTCAAGTGTTTTAAATGTGTCCTTTCCTATTGTTTATTAAGGGTTTGTTTGAAATTTACTTCTACAGAGCACATTGAATATGGCAAGTTAACGCTGAAATCGTGAAAGGAAAGAAGGTGAAATTGAATGATAGGGTTATAAGCCATAGAAACCACAAACTCTAATAGACTGGTACTAAAAAACTTATTGCTAAAGCATTCCTCATATGACTTTGAGTATGATATCGATACACTACTCTCTAGTACAGAGCAATACAGGATATAGTGAGGTGGGCTCCCCATTCTTATATGCCTTGAAAAACTCACATCCACATAGGCAATCATAGCTAGATCCTCCAAGTATGTTAACTATTTATTTTGATGAGGTCCTGAAAGTTCTTGTAGGGAACCCACTCATCCCATTTACCATTACAGTTCGTAATCCAGATATTTTCTTAACTAATAATTTATGTTGGCATTCCCATATTCATGAAATTTATCGTAAGGTCAATAAAATTCTGAATCAACTGAAAATCCATAAAAAATCTTCCTCCTATCTATACATATAAGATTCATGTATGAACACTAATTATTCCTTCATTTGATTACTGTTCCTTAGTTTAACTAGACATGTCTGGAAAACTAGAACTTAAAATGAAGTAGCTTCTTGACCCGTGTGTCTATGAGGAACTATTTGCTTGGTTCTATTCTTTTGTGATAAAACTCCAGCTAAACTCAATAAAAATGTTTTTTTGGAATCCTGTCCTTGGAAATATTGTTACAAGCACTGATTCCAAGTATCTCTACTGTAAAATACCTTGGACTGCTACACACAATCTTTTTTGCTGAACCCTCCTTGCCTTTGTGATTCGTTACCAAAGTCATTAAAAAAAGTGCAAGCAATAACTTCTTTTAGAATTAAGTTCCATCAATATTTAACGGGAAAATGTTTAAAATATTTAAATAGTTCAAATTTATATTCTGAATAAATTTCTTCTTAATTATTTATTGTAAAATATATTCAGCTTTTAAATAATATTGAACATGTTGTAGCCAAGCTAAATTACCTGCTTTATATTAAGGAATTTTTTTGTTCACTTTTGTATATTTTTTCTGAAAGACTATTTTGATTTGCTTTTCTAACATAAAGATTTATTTATATTCTGTTTCACATTATAAACTTGTAATTTCTTTGTTTGCCCTTGTATTATGCTACGATATAAAGCAGTAGTAGGGGAATGGTCCCAAGGCACAATAAATGTATTTTCCATCTATCTATCAATTACAAAAGTTGAACAACATGAGACAGCACCTATATATAGTATAGACTAGAAATCTACAGCAAATTTAATATTAGTGCCCCTTTCAACAGCTATTTCCTCTCTATATTCAGTACTGGCTCACTATAACCCCTCAAAATGCACCACTCACTGGCTGACATAGTAGGAGACAGATATTTCAAGATCTGTACCACTCTTAAGCAATGATCACATCTGATACTATCCATTACGGATGGTAACCCCAGGAAATGATTCTAAGGAATTGCAAATAAGCATGGAATGCTACAATGAAACAAAAATAAACTCCAAATTTATCGGGCACCGTTTTGAAATTACATTCAAGTTGAACTTATTTAGTCATCGAGAAAACATTATTCCAAGGGTGGATGCTTTCCAGTGAAATAAATTTTGGTGTATGTACAAGCTGCATTAATGAGAAATGTCTACTATCTCAATGTTAATTAATAATGTGATAATTTCACATGAATCTTTAATTTTTGAAATCAAAACTCTACTTTCATGGCTGGCATGGCTGGTAAGGCTGAGATAAACTCTCAGTACTCATAAATTTAATGATCTAAAGAGCTTCAAAAATTTCAAATTTTCGTGGAAATCCTTCTAGGAAATATTGAAAAAATTAAATCAATAAGCTACTTAAGAATTCGACAAATACTTTTTCAAGTTCAAAACAGTTGCTTGGATAAAAGTTTTTATCTACATAACTACAATTTTGGTTGATGTAAAATAAAAGCCAGCCACAATTAAAAATGCTAAGGATGCATAGGCTGATAACTAATGTAATTTTACCAAATAGGAGGCCACTGGTGAATTGCCAGGTGACTAAGTGAAATATTTAGAATGGAATTTGGTTAATCCAACTTCATTTATAGATGACAAATATAAAAACAATGACAAGAAAATGGGCCATACCATCTCATATAAGCACTTAGCAAAATAGGGATATCCAGGATATGTAATGGAGGTGCACATATTTTATGATTAAAAAGCACTGACCCATTACCACACCCAAGCCAAAGAGGAAACATGATGAAATGAAAGCGAACATCATTACTATAAAAATCAAATACACTCTTATGATTAAACTAAAATTGAGGACTCAATTATAAAAAAAAGTAATTTCAATGAATTTGTACTAAAAAAATATAATTAACAAATTTTTCAGTATAATTTTGAAGATTACCATACCTTCCCATATATTGTGGTACATCTTTAATACTGAAATAAAATATAGTAGATTCTGCTTAATGAGGCCATATTTATCGAATTAAGATTTATTAGTAAAATTTTGTCTATTCAAAATTCATTTATTTTCCTTGGTGTGCTGATACTAATAGGGGGTTGGATTTAAAAATAAAAAAAATATTCAACTCATTCCGATAATTTGACATGGTGTAGGGAATGGGTTTCTGTAGAGCCTAATTGGCATTAGCCACATTGGTCAAAGGTTTGAAGGGCTGCTAAGCATGGAACAATGAGGCTTTAAGCAAGTTTGTGAATGCAGAAGTTTAAGTGGGAAATTTGAAGAGAGAAAAATTGAATGATGAAGTTTTGAGAGTTGTCATCATATGAAAGAATGTGAGGCAGATATAGAAGGGAAGGAAGGGCATTATGCCAGTGGAAATGATGCATGAAGAATCAATAGGGCAATGCTGGTAAAAATGATAAGATGGTAATAAATTTTAAACGATGAGTCATTTTGTTTTGCACTGAAGCTCATGAAGGAAGTGAATCAGTTAACAGAGGTAATCTAGAACCTATGTTCACAAAATAGTCCCTATGCTAAGAGAAATAGGAAAGACAAACAAAGAATCACTTTTATTGAATTTCTGACAGTTGAACATACATACTGATAAGTGGATAGTAGAAGCGAAAGACCTGAAAAACCAGGCCTGGTGTATAAATATAATGAGCTAAGAAATGATTAAAGTGTTTCAAAGTAAATATAAAGGTCTTGTTAGAGCAATCAGAGACTAGGGCATATCCAGCCATTGGCAGTTACAGAAATCAGAACAAGAATGAGCTACACAGAACCTTCAGTCTGGTGTCTTAAAGAAATTGGCCAACAAATGATGACATCAATAAACCAATGTATGTGGTATTTGTTCACTTGGAGAGAAGGTTATTAAAACATAGATTGTATCAAGAAGTTCGCATAGATGGAAATACTAAGAACGGAATGGAATGAGATGATAGAAACCATCTCTTGGGTTTAGGTTGGTGTGGTGGCTAGTATACTGGCTCCCCAACTCAAGGGGCTGGGTTCAAATCCTGGTGGTGGCAAGTAGTTTTCAGTGTTAACCTCATCCCTATGTGGGTGCTAGAGCACTTCAAGCTATAGAAAAAATAGCAGAGCTAGACAAGGATCCAAGCTCAATGATCAAAATAAATTTATATTGGAATGCAATGATTGGAAAAAATGAAGGAAAAAGAGTGCAGGGAAGAGAAATAAATTCTCCTGACATAAAAATGGTATTAAAATTGTCAAAAAGAATGCAGAAGAGCTGCAGGCATGATTGAACACCAAGGATTTTGATTTGAAGGATGCTACATGGAAATGACAAGGAATAAAATAAAACCCTAGTGTGCAGGAGAGAGATAGAAACAGATTCAGATACATAATGCCATAGGAGAAAGGAAGTTAGAACAAGTTGAATATTTCATCCAACTTGGAAGTAGCGTAACATAGGACGGAAGGAATTCGATGGATATCAAGCAGAGATTGGCTCAAACTACGAGGGTAGTTACCATGAAGAGACAACAACTCCCCCCCCCCAAAGAAGATATGATTACTTTGCAAAATAGGTAGTATATACATGAAAAAATTCATTTGAAGTGTGGCATGCTAACGATTAGAAATATGAACCATTGAAGAAATAGGCCATAGAAAAACATGCATTTAATTCTGTTGCTTGGGGTGAATAGTGAAGAAAAAATGGACAAAGTGAGAAAAGATAGGCATGGATAAGAGTAGACATGAAAAGAATGTGACCAAGGAAAGTATGCAAAACTACATCTGAAAGAAGCACCAGATGTACAGGACACTTTTTAAGATACAAAGAATTTGCTTGCAACAGAAATATGGGAAAAAAGAAGCAAAAGCCTAATAAGAAATACTGAGGGAGTCCACTGGCATGTCAATACACAGCATATACACCCTATTAGCGGAGGTTGGTAATATTATGCTGGCTATAAATGAAGTTCCTTCAAAAGATATAATAGCTTGTTTAAAATAGTGACAGTGGGCCTATGTCAAAACTGACTGGTAGACTGCATCTACCATTACCATGGAATGCTGAATGCAGCAAAGGTGCTGCAAAGGCTGATAACCTCTAACTTTTAAAGACCTAAAGAAAAGCCTTGGATGGTCAAACACATTACAACTGGTGGAGATTGTATAAGACTGGCCTATCCAGAAATGGACATGGCAACACCTGGACAAATGATACTTTGAATGTGAGAGGTAAAGATGGAAAGGAACTGGAATGGGTGAATGAAATACTTGAGAGAAAAATAGATACTTTGTGTGAATGTAAAAGTAATTGCAAATGGCATGATATTGTTGACATTAATGGCAATGGTATAGCACTATGTCATGAGCTAATGATAGTATGAATGTGAGGAAATACAAGTAAAGTCCTCTAAGTTGCCCTAAATTAAAATGAAATTTGGAAGTTAAAGAGTTGTGATTGTGGCTTTTTATGCACCAATGGATGGCGAGACAAAGAGTGAAGGATGAGCTCAGGGGGAATATGCAGGCATAGATTGTATATCAGGCTAAATACTGATGCATGGGGAAATGTTACTATACAGCTTTGTGAATTGCTTAATTTATGCCGGCAAACTTTCTTCAAAATAATTGGAATAATGTAATATTATATCATTGTATTGGGAGGGGGAGTATGAATATAAGTATTATTTATTGAGTAAAATAGAGTTAAATTGTTGAATGAAAGAGTGGGGAGGAAAACTGTGGACAACATCTGGAGAATGCAATGTGGCTCTATGCCTGGAAGTGATGAACAGATCAATTGTTCTTATTTCAGTAATTACTGGAGATATGTATGGACAAATTAAGGAAAGTTTGTTATTTATTGATTTGGAGGAGGCATATGATAGGGTATAACCAGCAAAGTTGCGGATGATTTTGAAAGAATATGGAGTGAGTGAGTAGCTATTGAATACCAAAAAATGCAAACCATGAAAACAAATGAGTGAGTTTAGGAGTGAATGGGGCATGAATATACATTGGATATTCGTCTTAGCTGGCTCCGCAATGTAAAGGCTGCTGCCAGAATTGACTGATGCTCGTGATTCAAAATTGCTCACGTACGGCGCTGTTGTGGGTGGGTGGGATCTGTTTACTTCTTGACCCGTTGTGGA
>LYUA01001919.1:234330-245788 GCA_002093875.1 Calopteryx splendens | reverse complement strand
CGCGGTCCTTCTTTTTTCGTTGTCTCGCATATCACATATGTGATTATTTATAAAGTGTTATATTAGTTCAGATTAGTTATATAGAACATCCCCATAGTCTGTGATGTGGAGCTCCAGCTATAGAGCGTTTTTTTAAATGGTGATACGCGAAAGCTGCATTTAGCCGTAAGCGGACAAATAGCGAAATTAGCGAAAAAACAGCTGCGTAACAGCCTACTGAATCTTTTAATTTAATGCAATAACCTACTCCGTAATAGCAAACGAATCAGCTAAAACACTATCTGCTACAGTGTCACGTTGTTTGGAGATAAGAGCTTTTAACTCTGGGTATTTATTATAGTAGAGGGAAACGCATTCAATGAAAATATTATAAACTCCGCCATTCCAATTTGGATAGTTCCGTAAGCAAGATGTAAATGACTATTCAGCTAAAATAAATACCCTACATTGTCTAGAGACAAGAGTATTTGATGATCATTACCACTTTCTAGATTACAATTTTGGAGAGAAATAAAGAAATATTTCAAGATAAAGGGAGAATGGAGGGATGGAAAGAATATTTAGAGAAAATTTACGAAAGAAGTGGTTTTAACACTTAAATAATTGAAGAGGAAAATGTTTACGAAAATTCACAAATGAATTTAACTCCCACTAAAATAACTGACTTGTTTGAAGTGGAGTACTGGGGTACTATTGGTAACGTATAGGTACATTACAGATTCAGGTGTGATGTGATGGAAACGTTCCATAATAGTAAGACATGAAAACACTAGCAATTTTCCACTTACAATTTGTAAAACTTCTTATTTCACCTAGTTTTGGTGTACTACAACATTTTCATGTCTAAGCACTTGAAAATGGTGCAGTACACATAAACTGGTCATAATAAAGAGGTTTAATTAATTGGAAAATTTCTAGTTTATTCATTACTTACTTTAAAACTTTACTTATAAAATACCAGCAAATGATAAAGTAGCTCACACAGAGTTGGCAAGGAAGAGTGGACATGAGCTCCCCATAAATAAGAAATTATTTTTTTCCAAAACCACACTACCGAAGGGTGCTATCTCAATGCAGCAGCTACAAATTTTCGCATTAATCATCAATTAGGGCTCAGGAATTGATGTTTTTTGCAAGATTATTAATAAGGCTGGAAAAAAGACTAACAAAGCTGTGTCAGAGTTTCTGTAACATTAATCCAACTGAAAAAATACCAATTGACTTTCAGAAGAACATTATTCTCTATATTAATAAAAAGAGGGCAGATATATGTATTATAATATTATTGTGCATAATATAACATGATAACATTTTGAAGCATCAGCCTGATAGAATATGCAAGGGAGATCTTGAAAGGAATAATCTATGGAAGGGAGGAATGTGTAGCAAATAAGTATCAGTAGTAGTTATCATGGCCAACTTATAGCTCAGGATTAGCCGAGACATGGCCAACTTATAGGTCAGGATTAGGTATAGGTGGGTAATATGGTATAGGTAGGATTCTCAGGGGATAGAGGAAATTTGGAGAGAAACTCGGCGTTGAATTCACCTACTTTTAAAGAAAAGCAGCAAGGGATTCACAGTTTAGAGTCCCATCCAAAGGTCAAAGTGGGTACTTGAAGTGCTCTCCATATGGCACCCAAGTAGGGATGAGAATACCACTGAAAAATCCTGCCACTGCCGAGTATATAGCCTTTATATTTTATGTCTCTGTTTAATGGGGATTTAGAAGATATTAATCATAAAATAAGCATCTATCAGGTTCCTTTCCCAAAGTGGTAGTTTCAGGTAACCAAAAATATACATTTACGTATTTCAGAAATGATCCATCACCTATCACTAAAAAGACTGAAATAAAGCTCTAAGAATTCTTTTCCCCAGCCATTGCCCAAGAGATATTACAGAGAAGACATAAAAGAAAATGGGTAGGTTGGGAGGTTTTAACAGTATCTGAAATCTATTATGCATCATCCTGGATTTGTAAGAACTACCTCATACCTTGCACCGCAATACTTTCTTCTTCAGGTCTCCATCCATTATACCACCATTATGCCATCAAAAGGCTTATTCCCAACCCTTCCTTTCTTTTCCTGATTACCAAGCATTCCCCCTTTGTTAAAGGCCATCACATCCAACTACCTCTCAATTCATCCTCCTACTTCTCCATCCAATTTTTCTGCCCTCTTCAATTTTCACCTAGTGATTATCCTCCCTTCCCCCTCCATGTGTAAAGGTTCATTGTTTGTCTACTTTTTAATCTCACTTATTTCCTCTCTCCACATGCAATGCATAGGATAGAGGCTTTAAGGCATAGGTAGGAATGTACCTGCATTTTATGTATACCTTTGTGTCGAAGCCCCTATTCTGGGGTCATCTTCCTTCTTCAAAGACCAGATTTCAGACCCAAAGTTAAATTCTTTAATAATCTTTTACATATGTTTTTACCTACTAAGCAAGCCATCAAATCTTTAACTTTGTGAATGCTTCTTTCTCAAGTACAATTCTAGCTCCCTACTAATATCCCTCTTTTCCTCCAAAATATTGTGCAAATTATGTGAAATGTACCAAACATGCTTAGTTACTCCCTCCTACTTCAATATATTTTACTTGTTTTTTCATACTTCTTGAGAATCTCATTAATTTAATTTTCTTGTGACTCATCTTCATCTCATTATTCATACAATGATCCTGTAAATGTGTATTCGTTTCATCTGGAATTTCAAATATTTTCTCACCTCTACCTCACTTACCCAAAATTCTCCCCTCTACTGCAATCTTCAACACAAGTCTTCATAACCTCATTAACTCCTTTTATTTCCTCCAAAACCCCCTCTCCTCCACTGACATGGTTAGTACTTCTTCTTTACATACCTTACTCTCTATCCATTTTAATTTTTCCATTCTTCTACCACTTGCCTTCCAATCTATGCCTCATATTTTCTCTACAAAAATGTTTTGGATGTACACCACTTTACTCCACCTAAAAATTTCATAAATCTTTTCATTACAACTTTCTCCTATGCCACTGTCATCAACTGTCTCATATTTCAGAAAATGTCTCTTTAGCTGATGCAATTCCTCTCTTAATGTCCTCAATGCTGTGCCCATTTATACCTAAATTACTTCTCAAATATCTGCTATCTGCATTTCAAGCTACTTTGATATTTAACTCAGCCTTCCAATGTCTTATGAATCTCAATACATTCATTTTACTATGATCGTTTCTCATCACGTGTCTCACACAATTTCTGTAATTTGCTCAACAGTGATTTCAATACCTTGATTATCTAACTCATTCTTGATCATCCAAACATCTAATTGCTATCTGCCTACTTTCATCTCCCCCTCCACCCATTTCCTATCCTCTCTTACAATTTCCTTTTTGTATGCAATAAAAAGTCTGGGTGGTAATTAACAACCCTATCTTATCCTTCTACTTACCACTGCCCATTCAGATTTTCTATCCAAAAATTTCAGTTGTGCTATCCGGGTCATATAGAGGTTTTTAAATCAGGCCTATATTCTACTTCTTACTTTTTCAATTGTTCATTTGTCCATAGTACTCTGTCAGATTCCTTCTGAATATTCGTCGATCAATGAAAACATCCTGGTTACATTCTATATTACCATCTTTCAATGATCTAAAAACTGCTTTTGCGTCAGGAATATCCTTCACCTTTCTAAAACAAATCATATTTATCCTTATATTGATTATTTTTGTACCAATGTACTTACTTCCTTTCTTGCCAATGAAATAAAACTTATTTTTCTTTCATACTGGCTGTTTTACTTTATTTGATGTGGATACCAATACTGCTGTAATGAAGTTGCTTGGAAAAACTTTCTCATAAATAATAATGACGTTAGCTGTGTGAAAACAAGGTATTACACTATAATAATCCTTTTGTGTCTTGTGCCAGAAAAATACTATTTAAAAACTTGATTGAATATTTGTTGTTCTAAAAAAATCCAGTCGCACTTAATAAAAACTAGGTATATAAGCATTTATGAATTTAAAAAATATTCCAGAATCGGTCCATAAAAACCCTTCCTTGCACGATAAGCTAGAACTTTTACAAATCAAAATATAACGGATAAATTTTCACCTTGGAGGCACTTAACACACAGAGGGGAATGGGCATTTGATGGTCCACCCATCTTCATCATCAAATAATTATCAGTTCTGTTACTATACGACTATGTATGCTGACACCATATTGCAAATTACTACAAAATTGTGCTTCTTCATAAATGAATTAATGCAGCACCTACCTAAGCAAAAAGTGAACTTTGGTCATAGCCATAGACATGATTTGCCCTGTAATTGTTGAATTTTCACTGAAGAGATTTGAATTTATGAATTACATAGTAAGAAATAAAATGCTAAGGCTTAAATTATTGATCTCTAGAATGTGATCCTGGTCACCCAACTGGAATCTTACCACAAGGTTACTTGATTGGCAATAACTTCTTATGACCCTTTGCTTTAGGTAAAAGGTGCCTTCCCATAAAGACACAAATTTCATCAAATTAGTAACACTAATTTTGAATATACTCATTGAAAGTACATACCTATGTTCAATTCTGGAAACTATCAGGCTGTAACAAGATGGAAATTTTGTCCCATTCACTAAATTAGGATACAAAGTTGTATAAATTTAGTATGTATTGACTTCTATTTGATTTCAATAAGCTGACCAACTGCCACTGATCAGACTCCTTGCTGAGCATTATTTGCCTTACGATCCTCACATTAATGATGGGAGGAACACTACTTCTTTACTTCAGTGTGCTAAGAAAAATTTTTAAAGGTAGGTAAAATTTATAAACTTCATTGGTTCAATGAAATCATTCATACATCTTAGGAATGTAATGCAGGCAAAAAAAATTCCAATCAAGCACTTTTTGAACTTATGTGGCAGCAGAGTGAATTCCCTGGGAGGCAATCATCAACATCATTGCTTTTAACACCACAAAAAGTGTGGAGAGTGGCAGTTGTGCTAAGCAAGTTAGTGCAAGGTGAAATTCAAGACTCAAACAATGGCTGTGAAGGTAAGCTTGAATGTGTGCTACTCAAACTTACAGATACCTTCAAGTTCCTCTGACCCCAACATGGTGTCTGTTAATACCTATTACCCGAAGAAAGTTATTAATGGAGCTAGAGCCCCTGACGTATATAGCATACCTTTTTTAAGTAGATGTGTTGCTATGGATCTAGTAGCCTTACCAATCAACAAATAATCATTTTCTTTACATACTCTTGTTTAGGAAGAAAATGATGAGAGGAAACCTCAACATTTAATGCTGATGAAAAAGATGAAGACAAATTATACAAATTATAGAAAGTGCTCTAAAGCTACAACTAATAGTATATGTTGGTTTTTATTATGTGTCAGAAATGAGCAGATAAGGTGACTCTTCAACTGTTTTACCTTGGTAGTACTTCACCAATTTCAGTATTACAAGGTAAGCATTTATTGTATTCAGGAATGCCCCTTAAAAACAAAAGTGTTATACTGACTCATACCAAATAACTTTACATATGTACCTAATTATGGCCAAAAGCAAATTATATTGCAATGAAATCATAAAATTAAAAAAAAATACTCCTGAAATATGGGCTGTAGCAATAAATGGAAGCAATATTTTCCACCTACGTAATAAAAACCATATCTATTAAAAACTGGATAATTATAGCCAGGTTCTTTACAAGCGCTAAATGCAATTCAGTATTTAAAAATCATAATTATTCATACCAAAGAATAAAAAAACAAGCATTTGGCTCCTCAGTGTTAAATGATTTCATTTCATTTACTGTGATGCAACCTTTACATTAAAGGCTGATTGTAATGGTGTAATACTCTTATTATTGGGCTAACTAGGCTAACTAGGCTAACTAGGATGTGAAAAAAATGGGACACACTGAAATTTTAATAAGTACAACAAATTTAACAGTTGTGTAAATAGTTGTTTATTGAAAGAAAAACTTTGTACATAAGAGCAGGTTAAGTATTTCTACCTCCATAGGAAATATATTCCCTTTAATGCATGGGTATGTAAATTAAAAATAATAGGGGTGTTACTTGGCTTAGGGTCCCACAAATGGGGTGTCCCCTTGGTGGGAGTAGTGGTGCAGCCAGAAGCGGAGCTGATTAGGCTATTGCCCCCTCAAAATTGTACTCCCACATAAATAGTAGACTATGTTGAACCCACCGAAATAATTCATAGTTACACTACTGGATGGGAGTGAGGTTGGGGAGTGCAGTATAAGAATTAGGACAATAGTATGCCAGGAGACAGGCTTTAAAAATAACTAACATCTGACTCCAACTCGATCAGAGGGTAATGTTCTAATTGGAAAGTATAATAATATTGTTAGTTCAAAAATCTGATCTCTAGGAGGGGACCACTTCATTCATTTTGACATCAGTCAAAGTGGATGAAGGTACGTTGGGGGCATGGAACGTGAGATAACAGAATAGTGAACAGGAAGCTTGGAAATACATACTAAGACAGAGATGGATAGGTTGGAATTAGAACGTTTGGGATTAGCAAAATAAAGTGGCTTTGGAAGTGGTCGCCTGGGGTGGAAGAGTGATATACCAGTTAGATTAGACCAGGCCAGACCAGTTAGCAGAAGATAGCAGGAGTTATTAATTAAACCTACTGAAGAAAGCAGTGGGAAAAGAGTTTTGGTGTTTTCGAAGTATAACGACAGATTCACGATGGTGAAGCCTAGGGACAGTGATGGCACAGGTCTCTATGACTTTGCTCAGCTATAAGGAAGAGGAAAGAAATAAGAGATAGAATATATAGAGAAATAATAGAAGAGATAAGAAATAGATGGAAGAAGTACTAGGTGTGGGTAATGGAAGAGGGAACTTAATCATCATGCCTTACTGGAATTCAGTGAATGGAGAGGCCAAAGTGGTAGAATAGAGTAGGCCAATGTAGCCTGGATAAACGAAATATCAAAGGGTAGTGGCGTTCTTCAATGAAAATAATGTTAGAGGCGAACACAACTCTTCGAGCAACATCGACGCAAAAGATTCACAAGAAAGGTGCAAGGGGACAGAGTCGGATACTAAATCAATTAAGTACCTCGTAAACTTGTGACACAGGTGCATAAGTCAAATGTTTGTAGCCGGTATCTAAAGGTGTTTATTTATTTATTTTTTCATTAAATCACCTATTGACGAAATTTGTTTTGTAGGAGTGAATTCCTCAATGCCACGCCACCAAGGAAAAAAATCATAAATTTAACGCTGATAGGGTGACGGCTTGAAAGAAAATTATAGATGAAAAGCGATCGTAAAAAAGATAGTGGTGATGCTAAAACATTTCCAACCTTTCTTCGCTTCCTCAATCACCGCCGAAGAAGCCTCTTGCATCCACTTAATCATCTTTTCTTTAAAAATTAATGAGAAGGACTACACATTCATATCATTTAGTGTCCACTTTGCTGCCAAAAGCTGTTTTGTCAAATGTACTATTATAACTAACATATATGGAATATTTAATGCTGTAGCTATGTTTGGAGTTAAGTTTATCTAAAAACCATAAAACGGCATGTGTAAGCGTATGATAATTTATGATGATAATTTGCACGAAAATATCAACTTAATAGCTCCATAGCAACAATTCGTGGCTTAGTAATATCGTAATATTAACAAATTAGTCGATTTAGAAACAAATTTGTACAGAAAATTATTCTGCATCTACTGAACGAAAATTTGTGTGTCCCGTACAATGAAAATATCAACAATCTTTCCCATTGCCGGATATAAATTCAATACATACCACTTTGTTTTGGTAGAAGTGATCACAAACAGCGTTTGCGGAATCTCTCAAAATCTTCCCCTCTCCCCTTCCAATGAAACGGCTGGCGCAAAAAACACAATCAGATTCGTTGTTCCCTCAAACTTTAAAAAAGCATCCTTAAATTACAGAACTTTGTGGAATATTGGCTGGCATGAGGATTCCACCACCGTAAGATTTCATATATTATTTATAAATACATTTACGAAAAAACAACCGTGGGATACCGGCTTAAGAGCTTCCCCGGCGCAATTTTACGTAAATAGCGAGAACAAGCTAGTTGAATCGGATGGAAAAGTGCGAAATTAAAAAAAAGCATAAATTCGAAACCCGATGGAACAAGAAAAGGAAACAAAGTACACAGGAGAAAGATTCACCGTGGCCATCTATGAAAAACTGGAGATAAGAAAAATAAACCAACACGGAAGGAAGACGGAATTGAGCGATGGATGCAATCATGGAATCACAAGAAACTTGTAAGAGAACCAACAGCAGGTGACCATGGATAAAGACTCATATAAGAGAGATTATAGAAGGACTAAGATTCAAGAACCCAAGAAACGATGATGAGGAATCTAACTTGTATATCTACGAAACTCAGCCGCACGAGAGTAAGAAGGCCAGTGAAGAGTTGCTTCCAAGCTGCTGCGAAGAGATCAACGATTACATGAGGGAAACACCGAAGCAGTATAACACAGGTTAGTAATGAATCACCTCGGTGAACAAAAATCGAGAACCAATAATGTCAGATATATGAATGGGACAGCAAATAGAAGAGAGAAAGACGGGAAACATTTGGAGGGAGTGCATCGAAGAAATGAATCAAGTACTGGAAACTCCTGATGAAAGCTGAGAGAGAGGTGGACGATGTAGAACTTAGGCCAGATACAGTGAGGAAGGAATTCTACTGAGAAGTGAAAGACCTAAAGAAACACCAGGAGCCGGAAGCAAACAAATTATCAAGGTGAACGGAGAAATTATTAAGGCCCTCGGCGGTCAAGCTAAGGGACACCCGTTTTCAATTACCAAAGACAGCTTTGGGAGTAGGAGACTGCCGACGGACTTTAAGAATAGCGTAATGATGGCAATGCCGAAAACAACGAAAGCCAAGATATGAAGAGAGTGGCCTAGCAAACATTTTTCACATGCGCCCGAAAACCAAAGAAAAATTCAGCCAAAGGATTAAGGGATAAATTAAAGATTTTAGAAACTAAATTTGGATTAAAAAAGAACAGAGGAATGAGAAAGGGCACACTCTGTCACAGGACTCCCCAAGAAAAAAAATGTTATACGCCAACACTGCATGTGGAATTCGTGAACTTGGAGTAGGCCTTCAACAATTTCGCGAGGAACAAGGCGCCCAATTTATTGCAAACGCTTGGCACTGATTACGATGACAGAAGAATGATTCACCAACTCCACGAGAACCACGTCATCGTCACTAATAGAAATTACAGAGGTAAGGAAAATGGAAGCAAAAATAAATAACGGATTGGGACAAAGATGCAACCTCCCACCAGCACTAATTCAAACTATTAAACTCGGAAGAGTCAATGAAAGAAGCACAAGAATTAAGCATTAGTGAAAATACTGTGAACGGGGAAGAAATTAACACTCTCCAATTTGGAAGATGCCGTCACAGCAACATCACAGAATGCAGAACACCTACAGTAATAATTGAACAGGATGGGCTCCTGGTATATAAAATGAAAATCAATATTAACGGAACTAAAATCCTAGGATGAGGAAAAGAGTAATGGCGGACAGACGTTGCGTCGTTGCACGTGATGAAACACTTCTCCCACCTCGGATCGTAAGACGTGATGAAGGAAACTCAAAGAACACTAAGAACAGTTGAATTCAATCTAAGAAGGCTTTTACATCGAAACTACTCTGAACTAAAGAGGAAAAGATGTGAAAAAATTCGTGTGGATTGTGGCACACTATGGATCGGAGATGTGGACCATTGGACAAGAAGACCGGAGAAGAGCAGAAACCTTCTAAACCCGGTGCAAGAGGTGGATTCTGAAGTTTTAATGAACATATGAAGTTATAAACGATGAAGCATACGGGAGATTAGGAAATATCGACCACTATACGGAAAAGAAGAATCAAACAGATTGGACACGCCTCGAGGCATAATAGATTTGTTAGGAGCATAATAGGAGGAAAGGCCCGACGAGGAAGACCGAGAGATAATTACGAATGTCAAGCGAAGAGGGACGTCGGGAGAAGAGCTATCACGAGCAAGGCATTGGAAAAGGAAGATTGAAGGTTGCCATCTGCCAATCATAGGATAGAAGTGCTGATGATAGTGAATAAGGACGTACATAAGAACAGCATTATCAAACGAATAAATGCTTCAAAAGTGATGGACGTTTCACAAATTTAATGCAGAAGCTTTAACAGAAGATGAGAGAATTTTGGCAGTAAAATGTGGGAAAATCTAATGATAAAATTATAAAATTCATAAAATTGTAAAGCCACTCAAATATTAAGTAAAATCTGGCGGGAAAATAATAACGGAAAATGAGACGAGATTTAGGATGTCATTAATTGCGGGAGGAATTATTAGGAAGTTGGAATAAATACGATAGGACGTGAATAAAAAAAGCGGGTAGAAATATACAGAGAATTGAAAAATAAACCCAGGTGAAAAACCAATAAGGCGAAGGAAATGCGGTGGAAAGAGCAATGATGTGTGGGAGACAAAATGGGGAGCGCTGTTAAAAAAAGGTGAAAGAATTAGGAGATAAAAGAGGAAGAACGAAACCAACTACAAGAGATAAGACCGGAAATGTACCTAGTGAAACGAAAGAGAATCAGAGGTCAACAGAATACGTGAAAGAACGTTAGGATATTGATTTCAGGCAACGCATTCAGGAAACGCTAAGTAATAGACATGGAATTCGACGCGAGTGAGGGCAGCATTTCGTCAAAAGCAAATACTTTTTACTAAATGCTTCAATGAATTTCAGCTCTCTAATTTACCCCTGTATCTTTTCCGAATATATACGCAATCACCTGCTTCTAATAAAAATTGACGTAGTACCCAGATAATAATATTTATTCAGGGTGTAAATATACCTATACTAGAAAGCTAATTACAACTCCATGCTGGCTCGAATGGACTATACCAAGGGACTTAAAGTGCGATACCTTCTCATTGTGGGATGGGCTTTAAACTTCAAGAGTCCTTTACAGCCTTGCAAGAGTACTTAATGGGGAAGCCAGATTTTTCTAAATCATTCTTCATCTCCCCGAATCTCACGCTACACCAACGTCGCTATTCCATCCCAAATGGCGCAGATGGCCTCTGAAATTTCGCATAACCGCTGCCAAAAGTGCTAGTTCAAATTTTCTTAGTCCCACTTCCCTTCAAACTATATGCTACGACATGATAACTGATGGATTATTACTACGTTTTAATTTATACAAACTTGATGAAAAATTGGGGGAATTTTGTCAAAAATGCATCCGGATTTTCCATCAAAACAGCAATATTTTCACGTAAGGACTTCTTCGAGGCCATTTCTCAGTGGGTGCGGTGTCATTCTTCAATTCTCAGATTCCTGGAAGCGAATGCCCCAGTTGTGTCAGGAAATAAGCGCTATTAGCTCACAAAAACATTCGTTGCATT
>LYUA01001918.1:253397-266024 GCA_002093875.1 Calopteryx splendens | reverse complement strand
ACGCCAGGTAAAATATAAAATTCATAATTATTACACCGCCGACCGATACACAGCATTTTTCTCCCTTACGGCATGTAATAGAAATTTGTAGGCAGGGTTAAACGTTTAGAACGGTTGAGTGCATTTTTATTCAGCCGTATTTTTATTTCGGTTATTATTCAATATGGTACACAACATATACCTGCGTATCTATGCATTATCTATGGTGGTTTTGATTTATCGGAATGATACTTGACATTTCCTCATGTAACATACGGTAGGACGGAATTCATAGTTTGTTTTGTGTTACCTTCCGAAACTTCGTTGCTGATGACGCGAATGAACTGAGTACCTGAAGATTGTACGTTTAAACATACATTACTCTCATCATTCAACTACCCGCGAATTTTAAATGCCTTGTTAAATTGCATGAAGAAATTTTACTGAAAACTCCTCCATTAATATCTTAGAAGTATATAAATTATTGACATATTATAACTTTTTTTACGGCCTCTATAAGTGAAACTGATGAAGTAAGATTTTTAAGTATCAGTTCGTCAAATGTTAAAACATCCGCCATATTCTTTAATTATCGATTTGATCGCCTACAATCCAAAATCAACTGGACCGCCAATTTGATCCCCAATCAGCGCTGATTATCATTGGTGAAACGGTGCTAGAGAAATCCGTCAAATCAAGAAATCATCGGCGATCAAGCGTTGACGGTCGTAGGTGAAACCGGGCCTTAAGCTGCCAAACTGAATAAATAGTGTGGAATAGATGAGGATGCGTTTAGTGTAACTTTATACTGATCCTCATAAATACCACTTAATATTTTTTGTGTGGAAGACAATCAGGGGGGAGCCCTTCACAAAATGCATTATTCAACGGTGTTTTTGTGAGCAGGACGCCAAAAATGCTTGTTCCATTCACTCTGGCTTAATGTGAACCTCGGTGATATTTGTGTTGGCTTGTGACTTGGCATCTCTGAAATGACAGCGCCCCATCGAAAGGGAAAAATACTCCTTTCCTTCCACCCTTTTGATTCAATTTGGGTTTTCTGTTTTATAAACCACGGTATGGAACACTATTCCTCAGCAAAGTGCATTATGTTTCTCCTCCCTTCATTTAGTAAGGAAACGCGTCATTAATAGTACCGAAATAACGGTCACAGTAGAGAAATAACTTCTCTTGTTACAATATTTGCTGTTAATAGTTGAGCCTTTTCGTATCATAGTAATAGTTATACACTTGGCTCTGTGTTGGAATAAGTCATTGAAAAAATATATAGCTGAGAATTGTAGTGCTTACTGAGCGTTTGCCTGCCGTAGAAATTGTGTAATATATTTGACCTGTATGTTCATTGAAATATCATGGAAAGGAGGCACTCGGCCTGGAATATATCTCATCGTTAATCAGTTTCGACTTGATTTATCTTAAATTTAATTGCTCGTATAGAAGGTGAAGAAAACTCCCCAGTCTGAGGCGTGTGCAAGTTCATCACGCTGCGCTCGTCACTATCCACTTGGCGATTTTCATATGTGGTAGTGTTTGCTCGCGATCGCTGATCTCGCGACCCAGCTCCAATGATTCGTGGTTGCGCCTGGAATTGCTTAGCATTTGGATTTCTTTCAATTTGGAAAAGCTTTGATCAAGTCTTCGTCATCCATCGCGTTAAAAATGATAACGCGATGATCAACTCCTTGATTCCAATGCAACGGCCCCTCCCTCATTTTCTATTAGGTACTGTTTCTTCCTTTTCTCCCAGACTAGATCTACATTCTAAAATTAATTATCTAGAGAGGAAATCGGAGTGACATGCTCAATTTTTTTTAACTATTGGGTAGAAATGCCTCGTAATTGTGGTTGATTCACAAAAAATCGTTGTAAATGTAGACAAGTTTGTTGAGGAATATCATGGGATTTATTTTTTTCGGCAGATTTTTTAGACGCAACATGCGTTGTGCAATTGCAGAAATTATTAGTTTGTTGTCTTTGCTTACGAAGTGCTGAAGTTGTAGCCGGCCATTGAATATCATTTTAAGGTCTATCTATAGTATCCGACAAAGAATTACCTATATTACTTTCTTACTAATTTTCCTCGAGACGAAAAAGTATGTTGTCACTCGACACTGAGGGAGCTAAATACGCTCCTCATTGTCGCAAGTTCCCTCCCGGGGACCTTCCCAATTCCCCGCTCCCTCGGGAATGATGTATGAAGTCATTTATAAGTTCCACTCGGAGGAGGGGAAAAAATATAAAGGAAGACCGTCCGGTAAATGCGTGGGCGTGATAGGGAAAGGGATGGAGGGGTTGTGGAAATATGTGGAACTCAGGGAGGGAGGGGAGAGAGGAGGGTTGGGGAGAAAGAGAAAATAAGGAGGGAAGAAGTGGAATTGGAGAGAGAGAGAGAGAGATGATGCAGGGTATGGGGACGCAGGATTGGAAACGAGTTAACGGAGAGGAAGGAAGGTACGAAGGGAAAGCGGACGAGACAAGAATTTTAATGCGGTCTGCACTCACATCCACCCCTCCTCTCCCCTCCCCCCCCCCCCCCCCCCCCCCCCCCCCCCCCGCGGGGGGGGGGGGGGGGNTAATGCGGTCTGCACTCACATCCACCCCTCCTCTCCCCTCCCCCCCCCCACCCGTACCCTTCCTGAGGTGGGTGGGTGGGGAAGAGAGCCGAAAATGCCGGGACCGATCTCAAGAGTGGTGAGGATGCCGAGAGAGGTGGTTGCCATGGAATCCGAGGGCGGGGGAGGAATGGAACGGAAACTGGTAAAGGGTTGAGGAAGGGTAAATGGAGCGAGTAAAGAATATTGGAGGGGAAGAAGTACGGGAAGGTTGGAGGAATGTGGGGCAGGAAGCTTTAGGTGGACGGCCGATGTTTTGGCCAGAATAGAAAAAGGGGAAATGAGAGTAGCTGAGCGAATCACGTCGAGTGAAGTACGCCATGAATTTCTTCGCTAGGATTGTAGCAAAAGAGAAAGCGAGCACCCGTTCAGATTTGTATAGATTAATCCGATTTCTCCCCTAACCCTTCCTCCGCTCTCCAATCTGTGCGTAGTTTTTAATTCACACTCGTACCCACAGACGCAAACGCCTTCGTTGAACGCAGCCTCTAGTAGAACTGTTTGTGGGATGCATATAGATGTGGGTTATACGTAATTTTCTTAATTTCCCTGAATAGCAATCTCCGTTGAGATCCAATGGCGTGACCATTTGATTCGAAGATCAATGGTGGTCCTTGAACACCCATTTCATTTTCGCAGCCATAGTCTCATTTACTGATACTGAAACAACACGAATGTAACTGAACGTTGTGTGATATTTCGCCGGTGGCGGTAGAGGATTCTGTTCGAGACCCTTCGAGGTCTTGGATTTCGAAATATAATTCTCTTTGTGTTAAAAAATAATAGTTTACAGTGCCAGTAAAGCGATTGCCCGTTTTCTTAGAGTTGTGAAATTTTTTTTTTGTCTTCCCAGTCGTGAATATTGAAATCATAATTCGTATGCGTGGAAATTTTCACTAGAACTGGCCGCGTGATCAACAGGGAGGGATTTGATCAGGGAGGATAGTGCGTTGATGTGCCCAAGTATTAGATTCATTTGCCATGTCCAATTGAGGGAATAAGTAAATTATTCCGTTTCGCAAGAATTTAAATAAACACACATTCAGAAGCGAGAATTCCTTGTGGTTTAGCGCGATTCAGCGCGGTGCTTAAGCAGATTTTGTGGGAGCTGATGCCTGGGGGTACCCGTGGGAACCGAGTGGAGATGGAAATAAGCCAATAAGTAGTTGAGACGTTAACTGGAGTGAAGCCTTAATGTGGTTGAGAAACTTGCCCTTGAGGGAAAAGCATGATCGTGGATCAAAAGTTTTGGATATGTATTGATAGAAAAGGACTAAATATATGATGAATGGACATAAATACGTATGGATAATTGTTAGATCGGGTTGGGGATGGGTGGAAGTTGATGGATAAGAACGAGCAAATTGACAAGCGGAGGGAATGTTGAAAGAAAATGGGATTATGAAGTCTTTGTTGGAAGGAAAAATGCTTGCAAGCGAGGTAGATTGAGGCATTGAACTGAAATAAAAGTTATGAGGGCTAAAGAAGGGAAAAGTGTTTCGAAATACATAATGATTTACATGGACTTCCCAAAGCCTACCTCCAGTCGCTAGGATGTTTAGAGAGATGGGGCGAGTACCGGAGAAAAGTAATTGTTTAAGTAGTAGTTACTCGTATAAATATGTACTTGGTTGAAAGTATCAATTACTTTTTTTAAATAACTACTTAAGGGTACATGCAGATTGCAGTTACTTTTGGTAAAAACTTAAGAGAAAGGGACGGCATTGGATACCGAAATACGGGCTAACAATAGCAAGGAACGTTGAAAAGCGCCAGAAATGAAATACTCGACGATATATAATGTACGACTTAAGAACATACGGTTTTAATAGAGCGAGTAGTTGACTCACAGAATTAGGAAAGAATTTTGTGAAAACTGATGTTAAATGTATGGTAGGAGGTTGAAATAAACAAAGTAGCGATCGCTTAAATGTAACGACTACTAGTACAATATTCCTAAAAAGTAATTGTTACCGGCATCTCAGCTCCTTTTACTCAGCCACTCCCTGACTCGATATTTATAATAGTAATAGGTATATAGGTTTTGCTGTACGCCGCGAGATGGGGGGGTGAACGGGGGAGTACGTGAACAGCGAGTGGATTACGAAATACACTTTGGCAGGGAGGAGTGCTATCAGGAAACGGAAAAGGCAATGGCGGGAAGTACGCGTGAGGGGAAGGAAGGGTTGGTTCGATCAGCGGAAGGGTTGGCGAGCGGGTGAGCGTATGGAGGGCTACGTAGGGGGTTGGACATGGCTGACCGGGGCCGTAAAAGGAGTTGTCGGGAGACCCAAAGGGCAGAGTCTATGAAGAAAAAACCTCCGAGGCGGGGAGGAGAGCACTGGGAGATCGAACGAGGGGTGGGAGAAAGGGACCGGAGTGGTGTGGGTGGCAGATTTTCCGCCCCCAGCCTCGTTTGTGCGCGTCGAAGGGGGTGGTAAGAATTTTCTCGTGGGATCATGGGGCCGATCGGGAGAGCGGCAGATCACTCGATTCGGTTCACAATTTATTGACCAATTCGCCCACTTACGGTTTTAGTGTGTATCGGTGGCGGAGGAAGGACGCGCCGCACGGAATTCATGTGTTTTTTTTTATACTTCGCTTTCAGGCGTTCACGGCGCCCGCGTCGATTTTTTCCCCCCGCCTGACCGACTTAAAGGCATACAATTCCGTGGGAGTGGAGGGAGAGGGAGAGAGGTTGACTGTTAAGCACCGTGATATTAAGGGCCTCCTCTAAGGTCCTCCATCTTTACGAAGCGAGTTTATCGGCCGTGACGAATACGTAAATTAGAGCCGTTGTACTCGAGACGCCTTGAATACCTTTTTTTTCACTCCTCCTTCCTTCTATTAACGTTGAAAGCATTTATTCTCTAAGCCTCTCAAATCTTCTTCTAAGCAGGCACGTGGAAGTTGGGGATGTGTCTCGAAAACGAGCATTAGATACTTACAGATGTTTGTTTTATCCGATCGTAAAGCATTGAATCTCTAACATTTGTCATTCTCGGCTTCCTCTGCGACAATTCTTTTCTTGGTGGTCGTTCTTCTTAGAATGAACGCAATATTGCAACGTTCACAGTTCGTTACAGTTTACTTTTCATTGGGAAAATAAAATTTCAAAATATTTTCCAGTGACCGAAACAGAAATATTTCTTCTTAAAGAAGTTTTTTTTTTACCGGCCTTGTGATCCTTGGGTTTAAATATGGTCTCACGAGGAGAGTGAGATAGAAATACGACAAAATGTCCTCTTGGGAAGTAGAGAACTGTTGACCACGCGCGATTTCTTTGTTCGGTGTTAATAACGGGATGGGACCTGAATTTTGTATTCTTTGCGTATATATTTTAATATTTTTCCTTAGAGAACCTTTTAAAGAAACAATATGAGTTTAAAAATTAAGCAATCAGGTATTAACTTTTATCATGTTGTGCTTTAATTTCCTGGTTAAACATTGGAATGGTTTCCTATTTTTTTTGTGTTTAATAAGTTATTTTCAACAGAATCATCTTCGTAAACGAAGGAACTTTTATCATGTTGTGCTTTGATTTCCCGGTTAAACATTGGAATGGTTACCTATTTTTTTGTGTTTAATAAGTTATTTCCAACAGAAACATCTTCGTAAACGGAGGAAATTGTAAGATGTCGATGATTTAAAAAATTGAGTGTCTCAGTTGAATTTTAAACGACTGCTTCTTCGGCTTTTATATATTTTCGCTCAATCACCTAACTTCCTTGACTTTTATTGAGTGGCCAAGTTTATCTGTGTTCGTAAGGGTATTTAATGACTTCGTCGACGCTTGAAGGAGAAACTTTAACGGAGAGAGAGTTTTTGGTGTGGAATTGTTGCAACAAGTCCTTGGGGGTGAATTAAGTGCTTTTCAAGATGTCTACACATTTCCGAGGAGCGCCATAGAGCCATCAGGGCATAGAGACAGTGGGAGTATTGATTTGGATACGATTCAGAGGACCTTGGGAGCGTCGGTGCAATTCGGACGCGATATCATTATGTGTTTGGCGTCCTGGGTTCATTTTCTCCGAAGATGCTGTGCGTGCCTTATGCGGAGTCGACGCCAAGATGTCACGGACGCCTCGTCCCTATTTAGACAGCTAATAGGAAGAGAGGAAGGAAGTCTTGATATAGGGAGGGTTGGGTCATGAATTTCTCGGGAAGGCTTGACCAAGAGAGTGGTCTACGTGCTGTACAATAGATGTTGGATGTCGAGGTGGTGTCCAGGATGAATCTCAAGTTAAAATCTTAACAAGCTACTGGGAAATGGGAATTAATTATGGGTTTTACGTCGTTATTACCGAAAACTCTAAATTTTAACTTAATTTGCCTTTGGTGCTTAACAAGGTATGAATAATGGTTATGTTTTCAAGTCCTGGCATAACATTTCGACTCACAAAGAACTAGATTTTCTATTCAAATGATGGAGGGCTAGAGTTTGGCACTCGATGCCGAAACTTTATTAGCTACTTTTTTATTTATTTATTCACTCTTTTATCAAATATCCTTTTCCAATTACAAATTATTAGCATTGGTAGTCTACCTATTAAATGTGTACTTAGTCCCTAAAACGATTATATATTACTTATCAAATGGATAAGTACTTCTTCCAGCTTAAACCCGTTTGCCCAACATCATTTACTTCTTCATCTCTTCATACCTACTTTCAAGCCGTCCTAAGAGCCCATTCTTTTCCTCCCAATCCCCCGCTTTCCTAACTTTCTCTCTTTTATCTTGGGCTACATCTTCACACTACCTTTCAATATTTCATCCACCAACTTCCTCTATCTTCTTCTAATTGTTTTAGAATAGAACAGAAAATGATAAAAGTTTTATTTTTGAACAAAAGGCAATTACAAAATGGGTCTGTTTATGATCTATTTATAAAATAGTCTTCGTAAAATGCATAAAATATTTCCGCATAATCTATTTGTATCCCTTCAAGACTATAATTTCAAAGTAATGTGGTATCGCTTGCGAAGAAAAATAGAATGGATATTTAAGAAAATAGTAATGACTCTACGTAACTTTAAGGTGCCTTAACTGAAATATTTGGTTAATGTAGGCAGAAGGTATATCTCTCCCTTTATTCATGCCCATATTTTAAATAATTAGTTGATGCTGATAATTCGCTGCATGGTGCTGTAGTCATTTAATTTAAACGTGGAAAATCCTCTGCATGATTTCAGAAGTGGAATTCTAACCTGCGATATTCGATTTATCTGGCGAGCGCGTTCTCTATTACAGCGGTCAAGATATTTCATTCATCTTTTAAAGCTAAATGCTGTTCGATTACTTTTTGCATAATATTTTATTAAACATATCATTATCATTTCCTTCGCATAGAATTATCGAGCGTAGGCTAGGCAGAGGCCTTTGAGATGTGGGAATTGAGAAGATTGCAGAAAATAAGTTGGACAGAGAGGAAGATCTAACGACGAAGTTTTAAGTATGGTGGGAGAAGAGTGGAAGTTGTTTGGTGAAATTCTAAGGAGGCAGGAAAATGGGGTGAAGGATATACTGAGAGGTAGTGGGATGTTGAAGACCGTGATAGAGGGGAGAACTTAAGCTAAATAAAGAAGAGGAAGGAAGAGAATAGACTTTTTGGAAGGCATGAAAGTGGGTAGGAGGTATGAGGAACCGAAGAAGGAAATAAGATATATAATTGTGGTGCTAACGTGTGGAAGGCCACGCGATGCCCAAACATTCAGTAGGTAGATGGTGAGGATTGAATTATCCTTATTACTATTTGGTATGACCTTTTCCTTAAAATGTTCCAGAATTGTATTTTGCACAAATGTCTATGTCGTCATTACTTACTTTCAGTACCACTTTTATGTCTTCCTTCATTAATCGTTGAATGTTTAGTTATTTGTTGTTTAATGAATTTGTTTATTGACATTGTTGATATATCGCTTCTCATATTTTCTAGGGTACATTGAAAATTTACGTGACTCTGAAGTTATACCATAACTGGATGTTTCCATAATTTTTTAAACCGCGTTCCGAGTGAAACGGGGGTGGGGTTGACAATAGTTTTCCATGAGTAGAGTACATTCGCATAGAGGGGTCGAGGACGATTTAGAAAATCTATTGCACCGACATCATTTTGCTCATCCAATTCCTTTCTTCTTGTCTTAATAGTTTCTGCCCCCCTTCAGAACGACCAAAATCCTCCACCTCGTTCCTCGCATACTTGAGAGTGTCCTTGGTATTATTACAGCATTCGATTTCGCGCTGCTTTCCATCCAATTATAGTCTTATTCAAGTTTCCGCCTCATAATATCTCTTCCCCAACTCATCGAACATTTCATTATTTACTTACCTTCCATCCACCTTATTTTTTTCATTCTTCTCCAAACCCACATCCCAAAAGCTCCAGATCTTTCGCTACATATCGCTAAAAGTTTCCATTCTGCACAATCCTCAGATCTGAATTAAAAGGTTTCCAAGCTCCCTGGCCCACATCAAGATATTCACCATTCTGTCCTTAATTTTCTCCGTTTTGTGAATGCTTCTTTTCCACACGTAAATCTCATAATTTGGTCACCGCTACGCCTATATTATTCTAAAGCAGTGCTCAGATACGTCACTTGTCTGAAGTGGAGGAAAATGGGCTTAAAACTGGGAACAAGTGTGGGTTCTGCAAAAAATCAGGAATCATCGTCGGAAGCATGCGAGGCATGATTTATTAGGTACGCGTGTAGGAGCTCTGATGTCAATAATTCATCATTTTGCGAGGTTTAACCTTGTCGATCCTTTTCTGAACGAGCCCCTTGTATAACTTACAAGTATTAGGATGGATTTTTTTTTGATTCTTTAATTAATTAGGTAGATAATTAGCCAATACCTCGCCCCAACAATGGTTTCCTTGTTTGCAATGGGCCTCTTTCCTGGCATGCCATCGCCGTCAACTTTGTAGAAAGTGTGTTTTGGGGCGTCCGTGTTTTCCGATAATGGGTTTTTTTCGCGGGAGAAAGGGGGGGTGCAAAAGGAGGTGGAAGGTGGAAGAAAGAGGTGGCGGTCGTGCGATCTCAAGAGAGGGTCCCGTCCTGTATTTGGAATCGCGGGCGACGGCGAAGAGAGAGCTCCATCTATGGCTCGCCATGCCGAACCACGAGCCGAAACCACCTCGCCAACTATCATCTCCTTAATGGTCGAGAAGGGCGAAAAGGGGATGCTCTTCTGTTATTCCCTTTTATTTTCGTCCCGACCGTCCATTCTCCTCCTTATCCTCGTCGGGTGGGAGGAGCCTTTGGAACCGCGACGTGACGGCAATTTTGAACGATTGCTGACTAGGTTACGACTGTTCTCTTTTCTTCGCGTGGTGGATAAGGGGAGAAGGAGGAAGGGATGTAATTGGAAGGCCTTCCTTCCAGCAGAGCGGGGGGGAGGGAGGGTTTTGTTTGTATTCCAGGGATCCGCTACCTCGATAATTGATTGTTCTGCTTGGTTATTTTTGCCTCCCAACTGTTTCGCGCGCTTGATTCCCTTCTCCGCTTGCGTTCTTCCCGAAGGAAGCGAGAAACAAGTCCGCGAGCTAATGGGGGGATGGAGGGAAAATATTTTCTAAAACAATCAGATTGCGGCGTTGTTTGCGGTCTTCGCCGTCTAACGGGCTACCACGCTCCTTTCTTACCCTGATCGTCAGTGAGTCATGGGCGTACTGTACGCAAATACCGAACTGATGAGCCAGCAAAGGATGATTACATTCGTACGAATAGGTTAACTCTGTGTTGAAGATGACTGGGCAGGTAATAGTTACGTCTCAGCATTTCCGTTTTTCGTATATACTTCAGCGTTTTATATTTCTGTATTCTTGAACACTGGACGAATACCGTTATGAAGTACCGCTATCAAGTCGATTGAAGGTTGCCAAGGGTATATTGCACGTGGAACTAAAAAATATTATTTAATAATATATTATTTTGTTTTCCGGCCTAACCTGATTTCTCCTTACAGTTTAGTTTGCTAATTATTTACGACGAAAAATGAATGTATTTTTAAAGAGAAAGAGTAAGAAGCTTTAAAAAAATTGGTAAACTTGGTTCAAGAGTTAAAATGACTAAATATTAATTTCTCAACAATCAAAATGACGATGATTCATGGTCTAAGTATTAATATGCCAAATACTGTTTCAATTGATTGTGCATTAATAACATACTGAAAATTTGATGTTTGTACAGCGCTTAAAGTAGGTACTTAGCTGCTCGAAATTCTTATAACATAACGCCAACATTCTAATTGCATTTTACATTTAATTTTATACTTTTCGTGGAAATAAGTTATGTTAATTACGATTTTATATAATTTTTCTTCTTTTTTTTTGGATACGGTGTCATACTAATAGGGTAACGAAGGGAATCATGCTCAGGCATTTATCTTATTTTTGTAGAAAAATGTTTAATTACGATAATTAGCAATACTGTACTGATAAAAATAACATTTTATTTATTGTAATGTGAAAAAGTAATCGATCGTTCAGTTCCGTTTACTGATTAAATGTTTTTTCGCTTGTTTTTTTTAATCTGAGTTACTCATGTTTATTATTACTTATGCAGAACTGACATTCTTTTTCATGTACGCGCAAACAAAATCATTGGATAATGCATCCCAGTGAAGTTATCCCAGTAGTTCTAAATCCATGACCAAAAGAACCACGATTTAGAATGTTGTGCATCTGGCATTGGCGTGGAGTCCTGTTTGAAAATTATCGAAACATTTTAGTGAAGCGAGTGAAATCCTTCCAGCAATCACGTATTTACACATCTTTTTTCTGCCTGTTTATTTTTTATCCGCGGATAATGATTGAAGTCCAACCATAGCGTAGGAAGGTCTTTCAAATGGCGAAAACTGGCGAAACGGACTGGAAAAATAATGAGGACTCTGACTAAATAAATAACAAAATTAAACAGCTAAGTGAAACAATGTGGCGTTTTGAGTAAGTTGAAAGAAATTCGTATGGATTCAAATCTCCTTCGTAGCACGTTTGTAGTGTTACTCATGCTCATTAAATTTCCGTTCAAGTTCGGGGGGCAGCTTTGGGTATCCCATTGTGAGGTTTAGAGAATGGAATGCATGCCAGCCAGCGTCAACATGCCAAAAAAAAAATAGCGTGAAACTTTGCTATGTCGGACCACTCGGTTTTCAATAAAATAAAGGCAATCGAAAAAACTCGTTTTACGGTGAAGAAAAAGGATCAGCTTAGTGTTACCTGAAACCCAAACAATGAGCTAAAGCCTAAATGGTTGTGTTATATGTCGAGTTGATTTCGAGCCAAGGAAAGATGAAGTTTAAAAAAAAACCGAATGGCTGCGCGGGAACATGGGAGTTCTTTCCTATTACCGAGTACTCAGACTGTTGGATTTTTTAAATATTGAAGCATTGAAAATTGAAAAAAAAGTCTTGTATAAAAAAATGATTTCAATAGTTGAAGGATTGATAAAGTCGAATTATTCGGATAGTATTCACGCACATGATAATAGAAAATGTTTTAGGTCAACAGCCTTAACGATTTTCTTCCTTGTCAAATAAGTTTTATTCAGCTAATTAAAACAGTGACGTAGCTCTGGAGTGGGGGCTTATTAGGCTGTGGTCCGCTTGATATTTTACTCGGTTTAACAGCAAACTCCAACAATAAAATAATACTCGCATGTACGTTTCCCATTCTCGTTTTTTGTAAACTTTAACCTAATAACGAGCTGTAAATAACCTCTCCGCAAATGGAGGAAATTAAGGCGAGTAGATGGTACAGATGGGAGAGAATATAGATTTTAAAAATGAGCAAACTCATTTTAATTGAAATTTTCTTCGGGAAAAATAATTTCATCCGGTACATTTAAGTTGGCTTCAAATGATGAAATTATGTCCGGCTACGCCACTGAACTTAAATGCTCATGATAGTAAGGACATTGGGACATGGGCGTAAAAAAATAAGAATTTATAAAGAAGAAGAAAATGATTACCAAAACTCATAGTTGAGACGCATGATAGGAAATAATTCCTGAAAAAC
>LYUA01001918.1:205124-215206 GCA_002093875.1 Calopteryx splendens | reverse complement strand
AAAATGAATGTATGTGCATGTTTTTTTCTTGTTTTCTCTTTAAAGAGAATCTCCAACTATGAAATAAATGAAGGTGGTGTTCACTTCTCGTTTCTGACATGGCCTCAGTTTTGACATAATTCTCCCTTTTCTGGCTTATCGGTCGCTCGTGAGGCCACGTTTCTCTCTCGCAGGAGGATGAGGCGCCCCCGTTTCCATTATTCGTTGCAGTGCTATTTGGTGGTCACCAGAGATTTTTCCTTTTATGATCGAGGCTTTGATTTGTGGCTCGATAAAGCGTTGCAGGGTGATACAATCAAGGCCCCACGATGTCAGAAGTGAATAAAACGTGAAAATAAATATTAAATTGTAATTGGATTGAAATCCGAAGTTGATCCTGATATCATTGAGAGAGTTTTGAATGACCTAGGTGAAAGGCGATTTCTCCCAGCTGTCACGAGTCCATTTAAAGCTCATCAGGATAGACATGTTGAAACTTTGGTTCTTGTGGCAGGGAGCCTATCATTGTTTAATGCTCGAAGAATGGCAATTAAAACGCATGAGAAACGGAATTTATTATTGCGCGAAGGGAAAAATAACAGCAGGATTACTTTAACTAAGATTCAATCTATTTTTCATATTTTGAACCATTGCCTGACCTTTTTATTGCTATGCATGTTTAAAACATGGTATTTGGCGAATTCATAAATAGAGCAAATGGCCACGAGAATTTCATAATCTTTTGAGGTGCTCTAGTTTCACGGGATTAGATAAGAATGTTGGGCATCTCTAACTCTTAACGTATTTTTCTTGTATTCAAATTGTTAAAAATGAGTAGAAAGGTAATATTTCCTTTCTCCTTTCTTGGTCTTTTCTATTGCAATTTCTACCGAATATTTGTTTCGTCCCCACTCAATTCGTTCTCACTTAAAATGGTGATGTTGGAGAATTGATAGTCTAGGTTAGTGCAATAATTCGTGCCACCCCGAAATTATCGGCCATCAGGAGATTCATGTCTCAATTTGTCAGTTTTGGACCTTGAGGTCTGTCGTTATTCCCTTTGCCAAATTTATCTGCAAAAGTACGTTGTTGACGGCACGACAGGGTTCCATCATTTTATAAACCTTTGTGTGCATTGCCACCATGTCATAAATAATGCCTCAGATAATTTCACGCTTATATATTCTTACTATAAACGTGGTGGGATTCCGCGTCGCATTTGCGTTAGTATCATGCTTGAATTTGGATTTGGCGTTTACTTTCAGTGATTTTCATGTATCGTATTTATTCTTTGGCATGTTAGGTTTATCTGAACTTCACGCTTATTAAACTCTCGATACCCAAGCTCGCTATGGATGAGAGTGCATCCGTCTTGAAGGTCCAAGAGCACGGGTGCCTTAATTTTAATCATCACTGTCCTCCCTTTGAAAATAAACCCAATGTCCATTCATGCAACTCCTTCCGTGGAATCAATTGAGAAATACTTGATATGACAACCAAAGGTAGCGAAGATAGTTCGCATGAGAAGCAAGAGTATACCTCATGAAGCTTTCCTCCTTGATCCAGCAAGAACCAAGAGAGCTGAAATTACACTTTCAGAAAGAGACATAATGATTGTTTCCGCATTAACCGACCAATTACTTATTCTGACGGTAGTCTCGCAGGGGCCGAATGAGAGGAAGTCCTCCGTATCCAGAAATGCTGATGTATTTGGGCGATATTTTGAAGGACAGTGGTCACAATTGTAAAGGAATTAGGAGAAGAATTGCTCGCCCTGAAGGCGTTTGAGAAAAGGAGGGTGTAAATGACCGAGACACAGATTAGATAAGAAAAAAAGAGATTAGTCAAGACTTTAAATATGGAGGGTTGCGTTGCATAGCTGGAAAACATTGTCTCCGAGGAAAGAGGATGAGCACGGACAGGAGGCTTTTGAGTTTCAGCTTTAGAGTGTGTGGAATATGCGCTTCATGTATAGGAAGACGAACGAAAAAGTAAGTACCTATTGAACAAGGCACGGGAGAAGGCTAATTTAATAGCGATGATTTGTAGAAGATAGTTCATGGAGGATATATTTTGAGGTTGTTGTAAGAATAATGCTATTTTAGTGAGGACAATTCAAGTGCAGTACGCGTGAAGAAGGATAGGCATGCAAGCGAAAAGAAGGTAAATTACGAGTAGCTTGGGAATGGAATAGAGGAAAAGGTTGTTCGTATTATCTTAATTGAAGATCCGGCTCAAGTATGTGAACAAGTTTTCTGGGACCGCCTGAAACATCAGACAGAATTTGATGAAAAATAATAATTTGTAAAATGCACGGATGTTAATAATAATTTGCTTGGCCGAGCGAAAAAGGAATTTCTAATGTGGGAACCAGCATTATCGTGTGGGCTAACTTGTTTTTATGCACTTCAACGTGACAAACCGACCACACCCAACGTCAAAACATCGCCTTGAGAATTTATGAACACGAGATAAAAGGGTGTTCCTGCTGTCTTTTTTTCACGAATCCAAATGAAGCACGTTAATTTAATTACCTTCAGCACACAACGTTTACATTTTTTTCACTGTGCTAATACGTTTTCATCGATATCAGAACTTAATTAGTTAAAAATTTAATTCAACAGTTCTACCTCCACAAGAAATTTCCAGTTGCTGCAGAATTAAAAGAAAAGAGCATCGGGATGTTCGTGGTGTGTCGGAAACATTTTTCGTAACTGGATTGGCGAATTTTGGCTTCCTGAGAGATTGATTTTTTTGTCTTGTCGTGGAGAGGAGTTTTGGGCAGTTCAAGTTGGCAGAATTTTTTACTTTGTGGAATTTGCGGATAAAGCCTCGTTAAAAATAAGCGAGTTAATCCGACATCTATATATCTATGCGTAATTGCTTCTGAAACTCGTTTTCTGGGGGCACGTAAATCGATCAGATCTCGGCGGGAACTCGCGTTCCTTCCCCTATCTGAGAGGTGCATTAAAATTGTATATTATGTTTTTGTTCACCTAATCAGATGAGAAAATTCCAAACTTCGAATGAAATAAAGATAATTATGTTTCAAAGCTCAAACGCCCGGTATCAGTTACTGACGTCCTCGCTAGTTAAATCTTAATATTTACGCCGGCATATTGCGGCAGCATGCGGTAAAACCTTTTTCATGAATGCAATTCCATATCTTTTAATGAGATAATTTTTGGATCAGAGGAATTCTAAATAATGTCAGATACGTTGCCTTGCTAAGAATGGAAATATTATTCAAGCAGAAAAACACTAAATCAACGTCAGTTCTTTATCCAGGAGGAAATAAAGGTCGTAAGCTACTCTGAGAAAAACTGATTGAAATATGTTCCGTTGCGGTTATTTCTCTTTGTTGATTAATTACTCCTTCACGAGTACAAACTCTCCCATAACCGTTTTGATTTATACCTGCAAATCTAGTAAGTGTTAGCTTGGTTTAATTTTCATTTGCGTACAAAAAAACACAATTTTTGTGTAAATGTAAGATAAATGATTATTACTATTTTTTCGTCTATACTATTAAATATGTATGTATTTTTCTACAAATTCACCAAAATTCCATACTTATTACTAGCACCACAAGCATAGAGGTACAGAATAACCAAGGTGGAAGAGTATGAACCTGTCGGATGAAAGTTCACTCTTCATGCGTTCCTATTCTGAAACGGGGGCCCCGCAATTTTAATTTTATAACATAATTTCACTCCCGTCTTCGCTCAAAAGGAATTTGCAGCCCCCCGTTAAACTATTTCCTAGAATTAGGCCATGATAGATAGTTTGACGAAAAAGAAAAGATATTATGAGGACCATCGTAGGATAGTAGTGCATTCACTCATCGTGAAACGCCTCAGTTGGATTATTATTTCTAAAAGACTATTGCAGGCCGACAGAACTCCATTCTTCTCTCCGACTCCATTCTTCCCTCGCTCCGTGGTTAAATCGGAGGGTGGAGGTGGTTGGGGGGGGGTGTACCAGTGGGTACAGTACTCTGCTATTGACCGGATGGTCCGGGTTTGATTCGCGGGTGATGATGCCTTTCGATGACCACATCCAAAATCCAAACGGTTTGATATTCTGGTCGCTATACCTTCGCGGGAAATCGAATGGTGGCACAGTGGAAGGAACTCCACCTCATACCCTGAACCGTGAGTTCCTTGTGACTTCTTTAGGTGAAGCTACCCCCACCAAATTCCGGGGTGGTTGCTGTTATCCTGGAAAGAGGGGAATAATTAAAAATAATTATTTTTTTAAATGTAAAGTTTGAAGCAGTAGTCATATTTGCATCCTGGGGTCATTCGGACTTTTTTTTTGTTCCCGAACCCTGTGCCGTCTCCGCCGCAATTATTCATCGCGCCAAATGCATTACCCCACCGCTATTCCTCTTCGCACTCTTTCCATGGAAGTTCAACGTTCTCGCCACGTTCACTCGGCATCCCATTTCAACCAGACCGGTTTTTCCCTCCCGCCCCCCCCGCCCTCTTGCTCGCCGCGTGCAATGGCTGTTTTTAAGTGCATTTCGAGGAAACTTGAATTGCCACGCTATTCTCACCGAGACTTGCCTCCTCTCGCGCGGCCTTCTCACGCATCCACCTGCGTGCATCCTCTTATAGACCACTATTGCCTCCCCACCCTCCCCTTCCCGCTGCGGGAAAATTGATTGTCTTCATTAGCCTTTGCAAGTCTAAGTACGGCTAGGTGTACGGCTATCCCATGCCATTTTAATGTAGGCAATTATAAAAATCCATGATAGGGGAAGTCCTCAAAACAAGAATAATTTACGAAAAATTATGTGTGGCGTTCGCATAAAAAGTTTAAAATTCTCTTAACATTATGCTAGCTTGGATTCATCCTCAGTCGTGCCAAAAATAAGCCGAAATATAATTTGATAATATGCTAGTGCTCACTAAATAATTGCGTTGATTGATTTTAGTAAATTATATGATGTTTATTTTAATGAAGTTTAAGTTTATAATTAAAACTCCTACCTGCAGGATGTTTATGTTGAAATATGTTGACGTATTCCCGTAGTTATCAATTTTTATTTAAATAAATTGAATTTAAATAAATATGTTAAAATGAAGTTTCAGTTTTTAAATTGGATCCTCAAATAGCCTTTAAAAAAGTACGACTTGATGCCTGAACAGAAAGAGAGACGAGTGCAACTACGGAACGTGAAATTAAATAACAAACATAAAGGGAGAGGAGACAGTGAGCATCATATATTGCGAAACCGGTTTCGTGTTGGGATTCTTGCCTGTCTTTCTCGGAAGTAGTATCTCAAGCAATAATTCTTTTAGAGGTCAGAAAAACCGTAACGTCTGAGGAACCTTGATCTTATTTCACTCTGAGGTGTCACTTATTTTAACAGCGTACACGTTCACGGACCCGTCCAACAGTTTGGAGATTCGAGTTCATGCCCTGCTAGAAGTCACCACTCCTCCCTCGCTTTTGTTTAAATACATTCTGGGTGAATACTGTGGATAGCTCTACAAATCGCGCTCCTACTGTTCAAACTGGTGGCTGGGACCAGTGACCAAAAAAAAAACATTTTTAATCTATCTTTTTTAAGGCGTGTTACGACTGTTTTTAATGTTTTACTATTTGAGTTACTTATAATATACCTTGAAACAATATGCGTATAATGCGTATAATTATATTTATGTATAATAATTCATTCATACAAATTTGCGGATTGCAAAGCAAAATAGGTCTGCTGGGCCAAATGATTTCGTAGTAGGTGCACATGAGCCTGGGCAAGCAGCATGAGAAGGAACGGATAAATTTCCGATTTATAGTTTTTGATGCATGATATAGGAATAATTTCAGCTTAACTATTATTTCTAATTCGATTAGAATGGATGTTAGTTGATTTGGATGTTTTGAGAGAACAGATGACACTCGACTCACATAACTTTCCTATGATAGAAGGGTAAATGATTTGAGAGGAAGAGGTAGACGATGAGTTCGGTCGAAGAGACTTTCAAGATGAGGAATATTAGAAGTCTCGATGACGAATGAGTTCGAGTTCGGATGGGATGCATTTCAGGAATGTGAAAGAGGTGGTATGAGGTTAAGTCATCGTAGAAGTAATGAGGTAAAGTCATTTTCCTAAACCGTTACCTACCTTAAACTAGGCTTTTTTAACGTGCCCACACCGTATCGGATTTCCTTGAAAGGTAGGTATGCAGGTACCATTCACCTCCCCAAGTTTCTATCTGTTTTCGACCAAAAATTATACTACATTCCCGTGCGCTTAGTGCCGCTGGGATGATTTAATTGCATGCCTCGTTGGTCGTGCGCTTCTGGGACCATTATTTTATTATCTCCGCACGTTCACTTTTCCACAGAGGCGACCGGTTCTGCTCCCGTGCGAAGCACTTAATCTGCTCTATTCGTGGAGATTTCCTTGCACCCTTCGGAGAAGATGGTGGTTTTCAAATGCGATTACTGTAATTTACTCGAGTCGTGGTGCTGAAAACTTTGAAGACCGCCTATTCTGTTTCCACCTGTACTTGAGCGGTGTTTGCTGGTAGCTTAAACCTTCCAATCTGGGTGAACTTGGAATTGAAGGGACGGGTTGGACATTAACTGCAGCGGAGGGCCAGAAAATCGTCCTCATGGAAAAGGCGTGAAAAGAATGTAAATGAAATAGATAAAGCGTGCATAGTACTTTAAAGTAAACCAAAAGGCCAACCGTCAACCTGTACGGTCACCCAAAAGATGAATAGACAGTTGGCAGTCACATTTGGTCTTTCTCGCAATAAGAAATATCCCAGTAACATTGGAAAGGAACAGATCGTTAGATCTGAAACAAAAAGGAGATTCTTAAGATCTTCTCTTTGTTGAAGAACCTTCGCCCTTCTCAATGTTTTCCATTTTGAATGTATTAAAAAAAACATTTATTCTTTTATTAGCAAAAGTGTTCGTGTCGGGCTGTATTTTTAGAGTTCCAACAATATTTTTGTCGCTTGACCTTCCCTATAGTTTTTTGAATATCGAGATTTACATACTTATCTTTTACGCCGTTCCCTTTTTAGACAGGCAAAGTCAAAGCCTTATTTTAAATTATTTCATTGAACTTGGTCCATTTTACTAGTTTCTTCCTTACTGCCGTATCCCTGCACACTTCATTTTCCTCTGTTACTTTCACGCGTGTTATTCTCTTCCTGAAACGTCGAATATTTCCAGTCTTCAAACATGTTCACACATGACTTTCCGGTCCACCCCTTTCTCTCTCGCCACTTTACACTGCTTTCTTATCTATGAAGAATATATAATAAAAATTGCCTGGTTCCTTTAGCTGGTTTACCAACAGCCGAAGAAAATCCTCTCGGAACGATAAAATCCGTCAATATGAGCTCTGAACATCGTTACCTATTAATACTGATTATTTTGTGGAAATCCAGGAAAGTAACCTCTGAGTGCAACCATTAAATCACGCGGTGACATCATGAATAGTTCGAGATGGGGCTCTATTAGTTGAAACTCGATTTATCCATGACCGTTCTTAATAGGCATGTGGTTCATTGCTCTTTGTCTCAAGACCGTTAGTACGTCATTTGGTGGGCATGTCCTGCGTCACGAACTTGGCTGAAATCTCGCGAGAAATCAAGAACAGAAGACAAGAATGATGGAGATGTGTTCTCGTTTTCTCTTCTCGCGATCTCCTGCTGCTCTGTGAAACATGTTATCATGACCCACACACCATGATGATACATAATTAACTCATTATTTAATACCTCCTTACGGTTCATTTTCTCTGGTTGCAATCACGGTAAAGAAATTCCAAACAATTGGAAGCATCCGGTGACCTTAAGTACCATAGAAATAGGTTCTAAGTCATCGGTTTCGTGCTTTTTATGTGTTTGCATTCACAGTAAATCGAAATCATTCCACCGTGATATAAGAAATTTATTTTTCCGAAGCCGTAGAGTTAGATACAAGATCATCTTATCGTAGTGCCTTTTCTATTATAATTAAAGAAAATAGAATAATTACACAAGTTCTTTCTTCTTTGACGCGGAAATCTTTCGAGGGCTTAAGATTCTCTTTAAAAAAAAAATGGAGCCGAGATCGTATTTTTTTCAACTCCTTTTCAGCTTTTGGGAGCAAAGATCTTCTCTTTGTCGAAGACCTTCGCCCTTCCTTTTTGGCGTTCCCCATGTTTAATGCCCATATTTACATATTTATCGCCACGTATATTTTTGTCGCTTGACCTGCTTTTAGACTCTGTGGACTCCAGATTTACATGCTACCTTTCACACCGTTCCATTTTGTGGTAAGAAAAGTTAAAAAAAGAAACTCATTTTAAATTATTTCTGCAAACTTACTCCCTTTCTCTCGTATCTCCCTTTCCTTGCAATCTACTTTGTCTCTGTCATAATCATGCACCATTTAGTAAACGCTCTTCCGTTTCAGAACCTACTTAATAGTCCTTGTCTTTATTTTCTCTTTAGCTATGCACACGCCTGCCTTTCGCGGTCCATCCCGTTTTCTCAAACCCTTCACTTTCTCTCATATCGATTCGCACACGTTTCTCTCAAATAATCTGACGTTTCTTACATACGCCCATCACCGGTGCATCTAATCATCATTGTTACACAATCCACTCATTCCTCATCCTAGATCTTCTCTTTTTACCACTCAGTCCTCAATTACCTGTTATCCACCGCGTTTTGTTGAGATTTTTCCGAATCCTGACTTACCCAAGTTGCGCTTTTATAAAGAATGGGAGGTGTACACTTTTATATTTTCACTGCTCTATCTGACAAACATTAATTTTCTGTTACACTCCTCATCCAACCAACAATCTTTTTGCCGATACTATCACACCTTTCAATGTCTTCATCTGTCCTATAGTATTTCGCAAGTATAGTAGACAACCGATTTAACTTGTGAAAACCACGAACACTTTGATATTGTCATCCCCCTTACGCATTTTCAACGTCTCATAATTTCATTTGAAAGAATATCAGCAGTCACGTTATGCTACTATGTATGCATGTCATCAATATTTATCGTTGCTGCAACTATGGTGACATTATGCGGGAGAGTCATTGTGGCGGTGAAAATTCTTTTAATGCCTTTGAATACTAGTGCATTCAATTTAAATCCTTTGCCTATGTCCTGGAACATTTTCGTAAAATTGGGTGGTCTACGCAACATAACGGATGGAATAAGAATTATAAGAAAGCCCATGAGATGTAACCCCTCGGGATTCTTTGGTATTTATTCCATACTTACTTTTCTTGAACAATTGTCCTCACTAAAGCGACACTTAATTGTCGACTTTAAAACTTTTTACTCAGAAATCTCAATCTTCTCTTATCTTTTAATGATAATATGAAGATTTTCTTTTTTAATGTGTGCATTTTTATGAGACAGTGCTCAAGTACTGTCTCATAAAAGGAGTGGTACTTCATAAAAGTAAATTTTAGTAACTACGCTGCATCTCCATTATTTTTAATTAATAGAACTATCCATCCATAAAGAGTCTCCCTCCATAGAAAGTTGTCGCTGTTACAATGGAAGTAGAGCACTTTGAAATCTCCATGATAGCAAAGATAGATGAACAAAGCAAATTCTACGATATTTTGAGGAAGTGTGCATAAATTATTCATCTTTCGTTAAGTAGCTTTCCATTTCGCGATGTGTCTTGTTTCTAGAACAATAATGAATCCTATGTCCATGTAAAATGTTATTTCCCTCGCGCTCTTTCCACCTCACGTTCTACATCACTGCGTTTGAGCGCGTTTCGTGTTGTGATGAGTTGATTTACAAGTCGACGAAGATGTGTAATAGTTTTCAGGGGCCCTCAAAGAGCCATCTCTCAAATGGGTAGACTACTTTTGCTGTGTGTTTGTGTGTGTCGGTGTATATATGCGTGTTAGGGGTTATCTCCCGTCTTCCGCGGGTGTTCACGGTTGTGTTCCCCTGCCGGGAAATTCTATTTCCGTCCTGGGCTAAAATTGCTCCTCCTCGCTGATAAACTTTCACGTGCCAACGAGCTCCTTAAGGCGAGCGCGGTCGTTTGAGGAAGTTGTTCCCACAAACAATCGACCTTATCCCTCGATTCTTCGCCGTCGATAACACAC
>LYUA01001918.1:56171-66858 GCA_002093875.1 Calopteryx splendens | reverse complement strand
ATAAAATCATCGTCAGATTGGCGTATTAATTATGGACTAAGTTGTTATATGGCAGGTCTCAACGCATTTATCCAACACGAAAAGGTATCTTAAATTTCTTTATTTTTGGTCGTAATGGAAAGAACGGGAGCTCTCTTTCTTTTTCTGGATGCAATGTTTGTGCAGGCTAACGTGTGATCGGCCATAACCCTTCAACAGACATGTTGACGACAGCGGCGATAAGGATTTGCCAATAATACAGATTGAAGTACGTCACAATGTTGGTTCAGAGAAAATCGAGTTAGTACGTACTGTGCACAATTTACCGAGGCCGAACCGCTATAAAGAGCGCAGTACTTCATGTTGTTGCCTTAAGGCCCACTCGCCTTTACCAAGGACGTTTGTTCATTCTTTTGCAAGACCGGAGCAGCTTCAGCAATTACAGGGAGAGAGAGAGGACTACGGAGTGACGCAGGGATATACAACCCCTCTTTTCTGCCGGAGAAACTCGTTTAAGGCGATTATTCCGACTTTGAAATATGGCGAGGTGGTTGATATATCTGCTTTTAAAGGTCGGAGGGAAAAACGCTTTCGGCGTCCAATCGCAATTGATTTCATCCCTGTCATAAAGTCAAATGGATGGATTAAAACGTTCCCCGTGCATTCTTTGGAGATCCCCGGGAACCTTTTAGCCATCTGCTCGAGTGAAGTGCAGGGTTGAATCGTTAATCGATAAACCGTAACAGTGTTTAATCCTTCTTATATAATTACCTTTGCATTTATTTATCCGCCTGCGGAAACATTTATGAATTATTTGTATCTGTGTGAATTTTATAACTATGCACGAATTTTTCTGAGGCTTTCGTTTCCGGAAATTTCCTGCCAGGAAATTAGCCTAAATGCATTCCGAGGCACGGTAGTTTGCTGGAGGTCGTAATTGAAGGAAATATAGAAGTATTGCATAGGAAGGCCAAAGATGAATTACGTGAAGCAGATGATTGAAGACGTAAGCGCAAGGAATGAAGAGATTGGCCGGGAACAGGACAGCTTGGAGACCTGCTACAAATCAATCAATGGATTGATAACCCATCATGATTATGATATATGCTTATTGTATACTATTTATTTAGATTTACGATTGATTAATGCATATTGTACATTATATACTTTCTCGTCATCATCTGCTGTTATCTTTTAGGGATTCTTGTAGCCTTCTCGTGCTAAATGCCTTTTTGTTTGTTTTCATTTTGCATAGGTACCCTCCTGTTTGAAAAAAATCTCATGAGATCTTAAGAAACCCAGAAGCGTGCTATGAGACTCGCCAGAAAAGTTCACACAAAATTCCATATCCATTAGGTAAATATATTTTCAATTGTTAAAATCTGGAAGAATCTGTAATGCATATTGGAGCAAAGATCTCCAAAGATATTGACATTTCGAGGCGTCGTCAAGGAGAACTGACACTATTACAAATCGGAAATCACGCATGCGAATTAAATTTCCTAAAAAAAGTATTATTTAAACTCCCCATTCTCCTCAATCCAACCGTGGTAGCATCTACGTTTATGCTCACACGTTTTATCTGGCATCGGTGACTATTCGACTGCAGTGGGAATTTATTCAGTTACGCATTTGGATTTCGAGCCGATCACATTACTTGCAAACGTTTGTCTCTCCACCACCCTGATGAATAAATCAGGCTGTCCGCCATCCGACGTTGATCATGTAACCGGGGGAATATATTTTTCACAATGTCTCCGGGCTGATGAATAAATCATGATGCCTACTTTGGCACCAGCCGCCCTCACACCCCCTGGCCAGCCTAATAAATTAATCGTTCACGGGAATCGATCGCGTATATTCACCGACGAATACATTTTTTTCTTCACGCCAGAACGAAAAATGCCAGTGGGGAAAAACCCGAAAAGTGTGGACTTTCATCGAACCCGGATCTGTTGGTGAAGCCGCGTTAATTTTCCTTCCTGGAAGCTTCGACATTGCACTGTAAAGGACATTTTCCGGTGCTATTCTTGCGGGAAGCGGTTTTTTGAGGATTTCAGAACCAATCCCAGAACGCGTAGTAGCAAAATCGTAATGTTAGATATTTCAGCAATACAGCAAAAGTATTCAAAAATCCTCATCTCCCTAGCCCTTACATGCTTTGGTCTTTAAAGAATGTCAATGTCAAATTAATGTATTTTTCGTGTTAGCGAGACGCTCCCGCCTGATAAAATACCTACCCTGCTAACCAAAGGTAGCCTCTCTAAGCCACTCACTGTTAAAATTAAATATGGTGGCGCCATTTTCAGTCTTCATGCCACTCGAATGTTTTTTCTCGTAAAAATAAGGAGAAGAAGAGAATTTGGGTTGGGATCGGAAACTGGGAGGAAAGTTATCCCATTGCCAGTGCTACTCTTCGTTATTTCTTCATCACCTCTCTCCCAGCTGAAAAACGAAGAAAAGTATATTTTTTGCGGTCATCTCGAAAATTCGCTCGGTAGTAAAAAAAGTAGTCGCTTTTGTCCACATAGGCGCGTATTACCTAGCTATTTTTCCTTATTCCTCAGAATAAATGTTAAACTCACCAAGGGTCTATCAATCATCAATCCAAGGATTCATTGCATTCGCAGCAGTTCCCATGCTGCAACTCTTTCAATTTCTTCGTTTTCTTGAGCTGATTTTTCACCCTTCACCAGCCTTTCGTAACGCATCCGCGTGTTGACCTACGTGAGTTCCTGCATGATTTTCTGGAAACTAGAATTTTGCAAGAAACCGAATGGCATGGAAAGACGCTGCCCCCCACCCTGAATGTTTTGAAAATCACACGCCTTGGGGCCATAAATATGGGTGAGCGCTTGCCTCACGCGGTCAAAACCAACACTTGGGTTGATTTATGTGATGATGATAGGTATACCTAATGATTTAATATGATAAATTCTGGCGTCAATGGATTACGACCTCCATATTAATTTGTTTCCTGGTGATTATTTCGAAAGGGTATTGTCTAGGACCCGTTCCTCTCTTCACCGTCGTGCCGCAAGAACAGTCCAATGATTTTGGATTTGAATTCATTATTATCAGTATTAATCGTACAAATTGCTCACCCTTTTAGCACTTGCGATCAGATTTTTAAAAAAATTAGCATTGTTCCATGCCAAAAATTCAAAAATCTTGTGTGGCTGTAGAAGTTATTATAAAAAAGAAAATTTAAATTTTTTGCTGGTTATATTTTAATTTTTAAATGCTTTGTTCGTATTTTTAAGGCGTTTATTAAGACATATTGAATACGTTGAAACGAGGCGTGGTTTTGAATGGCTCGGAAATTTGTTTTGTTGCGGTAAGATCAGGAGCATACTCATAGGTTGGCGGCTCGTGACATGTGAGTTTGGAGAAGGATGGAAAAAGTGAAATGGACAGAAAGAAAAACGAACGCGGAAGTTGTGGTGGGGAGGAGAGAAGGTTGTTGGGAGAGATTCAAAGAAAGTGAGTGAGTGACATTGGGATGTTGAAGACGGTGTTAGAGAGAAGAATGTTTGGTAGGCGAGGGAGAGGGAGGAAAATGTTAGGCATTTTGGATGGTATGAAGGGTGGCAGAAAGTAGGCATGCGGAATTGAAGAACGATTTAATGTACTGCAGGGTGTCATGCTAACGTCCAGCAGTGATGTTTATCAAAAACGTATCCTAACGGGTGGAATTTAATAAATAATTAGTAGTGGATGGCGACACCGAAGCGACTACAAAATCCTTGAGTTCCTAATACAGAAAAATATTTCTATAACCAATGCAAAAGACCAGGCTCTTCTTCGAGCTTAGCAATCTGGCACGCTGCGGTTTTAAACGGTGCCTGCTGGTTACTGAGCCTTTTGCGAACCCCACCGTGCCAATCTCCCCTTCACGGGGCGGGACGAAATGTCTTCTTCCTGGTCCCGCCCTGGGTCACCGGGGTCGGCCCCGCGGCTCTCGCCTGCTCCCCCGTCCGGAGGTTTCACTTCATTAGCCGGGCGATTTCGAATTTCTCCCCCACGGGAGGAGGTGCCGACGGCCGGCGAAACACGTCGCTGCGTCGGGGAGCGAGATGGTTTTCGCTTCGTGCTTGGCGGTAGGGAGAACGCCCGCTAGAGAAATCGCCGGCGTCGCCATTCCTTCCTCCCCTGGCTTCGGCCCTAACGTTAGTCGAGTATGTGTAGACGTTTTTAAGACAATTTTTTTAATAATAGGCACTAGTTTCGTATTTAAAGACGACGTTCGTATGACGTTACAAAAGTAATCGTATTTGTTATCGCAATATCCGTGTATCATTCAATTCTTGAAGAAATCACCTGATATCCCATTTTCCTATTGCACATTCTTTAAAGATTCCCTCCTCTTTGGTGTCATCCTGATACATATATGTTAATGATCCAATACGGCATTTGGCGTTATGTATTTCTTCAGTATTTGTTTTCTACAATTAATATGTAAATGCGTTCGTCGGTCTTCAAGCATGGAATATTTTGGCCTCGGAACGGAAAAGAGTTGTATTTATTTTTTTGATGCTGACGTGAGGAATTTGTACATCTCTAACAACTACTGTAATTTCTTATTCCTGTGTTGACGACCTTCAATATTAAATGCTATTGGAAGCTTCGTCATCAATAGAAACTGCCTATCCTAAAGGATGGAAAAGGTGACCGATAGGTCGTCAAGAATGTTTTATCAGATATGTTGAAAATCACTGCATTCGGGTGAGTGTAGAGAAAGATAATGTTCGCGATGAGCTAAAAACTATTCGATTTGCTGTGATTGACGTGTGATAAAATGATGGGAATGATTTGGCTGAACGATAAAATGGAGTGGTGATGATGAAACCCCAGTACAGTCTTTCGGTGCATTTACCATGCTCTGGGTTCGGATGATTGAACGTGAACTGTGGCTTTCGTCTCAAGCCTTTTGTAACCTAATCAATTTCGATTAAAAAAAACTGCAAGAACGTAACCAGCGTGAATATGCGCTCATTTGCATCGCTAATTGATAATTCTGAATGCCTGCCTTTGCACAGCGTGAATAGGTACTATAGACATTCGTGCTTGATGTTTTCAGTGGAACAATATAGATTGTCATGAAGAAAACTGGGTAGGTCTTTCCTTCCTTACAGTGAAATTTATGGAATATTTTAAATAGTACTGAATTGAAAATGTTATTTTTCACTGAGCATACCTACAGTAATATTGTGTCCTATATGACGGTTGGATGTCGGAATGTCATCTTCTGTCATTTATTTATAGCGTCCCGAACTCTTGACCTTTATTTCTCGAAACTCGAACGTAGTTGTAGTGTAACGGTGGCATCCAGTATTACTCTCCCTTATGTGTTTTCATTCATTTAAGGGTTAATCTATGAACTCCTAGACTATGCGTAGATAGTTATGTACTTGACGATAAAACTTCTATTGGTACCTATTTTTCGATGTGGAATTCAAATTTCCGATCCTCGGGTTCGCGGCGATTATGATACTCATCTAGGCTACCCAGGTCAAGAAGATTATTCCTGTATTCTCGTTCAATCACGATTCTTTGTTGGAACACCTTCATGCATCGAATCATTTCTCATATTTTTTCATTCAAAAAAAACTGCGATGAAGCTTGTCCATCTACATAAGTTATTAATGAAATAAACAAGTAAATAAGCAGTGATAGGTAAGGTGGCGAGACTATTTTCCTTCACCTCCCGCGACTTTCTTTGAATTTATTCGGTAGGATGGCTAGAGGGATTTGAGAAGGTTTACAAGATGGTAGTAAAAGTTGAAGGTGGGCTAATAAGTTTTTTTAGTCGTACAGATGATTGCTAACTGACTGCAATGGATGACGAAATGGAGGAATATGAATCTCAAAGACACAAAGGACATGAGATAATCTACTAGAAGAATGGCTTTTAAGGACAAACGTTAAATTAATCATAGAGAAAGATATGAAATTGAAATATAAAATAAAGACATGTAATATTTTTACAGATGGAGTTAAATTATGTGGAGAACGTCAAATTACTTGTCCAGGCAATAATTATAAAGAAAATGGACAAAGCTGTGAGGGCATCAAAAGAAGAATTTCACTGTCAAAAGATTCTCTATCACGAGTGAAACGTAGACGAGGGAGAATTACTGCAGGTTTTAGGGAAAACCGCAGTCAATAGTTTTTCTATGCTGGTACTTTACTGCAGCATTCAGAAATACTGTGGAGTGTAGACGCATGCGGTTCAGAAGCTTGATCATTAGGAGAGAGGATGAGCATCGTTTGGGGCAAATGTACGTACTATTAGAAGGAAAGAAGAAAAGGATCCGGATAGAAAGTTGGGCAAATTATGTGGTCATAGTCAGAGGTGGGGGAGTAAAACCTATCGGTGTGTTGTAGAAAGCCAATGATGGAAGTATGACATCAAACCTCCTCGGTGATCGCCAAACGAAGCGAGTTACGGGAACGAGAAGCATCCAGCCGTAGGGAGGGTGAGGCTAGCCGGTGGAGAGAAAATTGGTGAGCGCCTTCGACAAAATTGGTCGTTTTTACGTGATCGATTTGTGGGGGCGGTAGTCGATTTTTGTTCGGGGGGAGTCATGAGGGGGTGGAGCGTGTAATGGCGGCGCCGTCGAAGACGAAGAAGGTGTTCTTCCGGGAAGAAAATAATCTCTCTCTCGCCCGGGAGACTCGGGAAAGAGCGGAGAAGGGGAGGGAAAATGTTGTGAAAGGACTCGGAGGGCGAAGGCAAGAACGGAGGGAGGATTTCATAATGTGACCCCTTAGTGCCTTATTCACATTGCCAGCCTTCTGGCTTCTTAAACTGTGATAGAAAATACTGGAGGCAACCCGGGTACCGGTACCTCGGTATCCTTGCCTAGGATACGAATCCTAGATATTTCTTGGTATCTAGGTGCCTTTACCACTACCCCGTACCGACTCTGACTACCCTCCCCTGTCGTGCCCTGATATATATACACAGATCAATGCGTCAGCATCAATATACCATGCAGCTACGTTTTGAGAGTCCTTTATTAATTCCTCTTATATTCTCTTTTAAAATATTATTATATCGTTCATGTATTGAAATAATTGATACAAAAGATACAGGCTAAATATTGCAATCAATGCGAATTATTTGCGGTAGAAACTTATACCGTGACTGTGCAAAATTGAGGGTTTTGGATTCAAAATAAGTTATGTATTCAGTTCCTCAGGTGGGATGAAGTTGCGTTTAGTCATAAATTAATGCAAAATCTAGTCCTCGTCCGAAGTGACTTACCTTGGCCCAAGTCTAACGTGGGCGCATTTAAGTTTTGTCAAATAAAAAAATATATATACTAGTGCACGTGGAAAATCCTTTTATTTATTTTGTTCCATCGAAATGTTTTAAAGGATACGAAGAGCTTATTATAAAAGTTAACGCCATTGTGATAAACAATAAAAAATATGCACATATTTGGAGTAAAACCTGAAGATGACCTGACATGGCCTCCTTGGTAAAACCCCGCAGGGAACACCCACGCATTGAAGCGGGGGTGGAAGGAAGAAGGGGGCGGGCGAGGAGTGGGAAGAGAAGTGAAGGAGGGAGGAGAGGAACTTCATAATACGGCCACTTACTCTGCGTGGGAGTTGAAGGAGTGGTGGGAAAAGAGAGTGAGCTGACCTTGCTTGGTCAAAGCGTTGAGTGACTCCCTTTCTGGGGGGATGGGGTCAGCGCCGAAAAAAAGTTTTCTTCGAATGTATTTTTTCCTCCCCCGTCTCCTTCTCCTTCCTTCGAGGGAGGGAAGGATTTATGACTTCGGGAGAATTGGGAGAGTCGATACAAAAGTCTGGTTCTGAGGGAGAGCGCGCGTCCACGGACGGAAAGGTCGGTTTTTACCGCTAAATGGCTTTGCATCTTCCCTCCCGTCGCCCTCCCCCGTTCTCTCTCCGGCACTTCGTCTTGTCCTCCCGGTGTCAAAGGAGAGAGGGACGCGGCCGAGGTGTTTCTTTCCTTCGGCGAATTCCGCCGCTCCCTTTGATGTGCATCGAGGAGTTTCCAGAATTCACTTTCGTGAGGTATTCCCAGGGTTCTAGCGAAATATCCAAGGCTTCGCATCACGGCGACGGAGCGAATGCCTGCTCTCTTGGGTTTTCGCGCCGCGTTGGCAAATTGTCATATTTACCTACACCGAGCTAATATTTTGTAATTTTAAAATTTTTCTGTTTATTTTATATTTATAATCCCTCAAAATCATCTCATAGAGCTCTTACATCGGTTGAAACAACAATCATATAGCATTTAAAGTAGAATAAAGTACATAAAAGTGGAATATGAATTATCTACAGGTTTTTCTAAAACATTGGTAAATGCATAGTAATCGAAAAGGGGCAGATATACGCCAAGTTTTTGTTTCATAAAGGAAGTGGCTAAAAGGTATTTTCTATTGTTTACAATTTTAATTAGTTTCACCTCGGTGTTTATCTATTCTGAGGATAGGTGTACTAGTGAGTACCAGAGTTAGCTGTATGCCGTGACGGGTAATAAGTGATCCTGGAGGGTGAATCGTTAGGTTACAGAAGGTATAATAGTGTTCTTATCTGGGTGATCCTATGGCCACGCCCAGCTAGCCCAGGCTATGTAATCTCTAGGGTTACAGAACTTTCTTGGGGATAAAATGCTGGCCGAACAGGTAAAGGAACTGGCACTCATTCCCCGAATTCGTGAATTTCACACGTCGTAGGGCGTACTACCACGTGAGTTCTAGCCCGATCTTACAGCCCAAGTTTCAAATTGATAGTGGTGATGTAATTTTCCTATCCGTCAAACTATTTTATTTACAACGACGTGGTTATTTAATGCATCGTTTCCCAAGCTAACACCTTTTGATCGCGAACCGAATCCTTTTCCGACCTGCCTTTCACGAACAAGACCTTGCTCCAAACAAATCCGATACTCTTCCAGTATGGAAGTGGCAAAAACGACGATGACTTTTGCGGAAATTTCCGTCGAAAACTAGGTTGAAAACGCTACCGAACGGAGGTCAATATGTTCCGTGACCGTGACCTACCCAACAGATCCGAATCCACAGCGAAAAGTTTTACGTGCCCTGCCCCATTGAGGAGAGGGCGTCCTGAAAGATAAACACGAAAGACAGGGCGTAACCTTCGAGCCAAGCATCAAGCGTTGCTATCGTCCGAAGTAGTCAAGCGGATAAGATGTGAGAGCCACCATCATTGGCTTTCAAAGGCTCAAAAAAGCTTACGTCCGTCACAAAGCAAAACTTATGCTGTGTAATATTTTTCGGTGACCGATTTATCTAATTAATCGTTGATCGCTTAGGGAAATGAACCAAACCAAACCATGAATGCCTGGTTTCACGCTCCAGAGGGATAATTCAGAGGTAAAGGCTAAGCTGTATCATTTCAAAACCTTTTAAAGTAAATAATATAGTGTGTTTTAATTCTTAATCTTCTTTAATCTTTTTACTGTAGGTAGGTATTTAGCTTTACTAAAAGATTTTTTCGTGATGGTCCATTGGATTTTTTGGTGCTTCAGGATAAGTTCTCGCTTGAGAACTCAAAGCAATATGTTTAGATTCAGCAGCTTAGGTATGTTTAAAAGTGATAAAACCAACCTACCACCAGAGATTGATAAAACTATGAATCATAGAGAAAATCATCAACTCTCTCGAGCCTTAGCCATTGATAACTTCAGGTTCTCTAAAATCCATTGATTGGACCGTCAACAGTTGTGAATTATAAATTATTCAAACGGGCACAAATAACTATCGGTACACCTTAAGAGGACATTGTAATGCTGCTTCCAGGTTGTGTGAATAAAACATGAATTAGAAAGCGCCGTGCCAATTTCGCTCAATTTTCTCTCATCTGTGGACTAATTGATAGATTTAGAATATCCGTTAACTTCGATTGAAAAGAGTGTGCCGAAGGATAAGATTGGTAGCCTGATGTGCCTTTTTCGTTTAACTAAGTGAATCGGAGGGTTACGTTGTAAAACGTGATTTTAATTTTACGTTGATCGCTTGTTCTGGTTTTCTGTCTGGGATTCGTGTTATTCCTTTTTCAAATATCCTATTTCCCTCAGCGTTTGGGCAAATAAAACATTACCTATCAGAAATGCAAATTCCAGTTTCACACAAATCCGATACTCTCGAGTCCAATAAAAAGGAGGAGATGGAACATTTTTTTGACCTCACTGAAAGGAATAGAATCCTCCACGAGATTAGCGGATGTCTCTCACATTTTTTTTCAACTAGGTCACGGAATAAGGAGGCTGTCATTTGTATCCCCATTTGAAGTATCAGTTATTTTTTAAAGGGAAACATTGATGGAATCGACATGGAAGAAGTTTATTCCATGAAAGCGACAGGTCCGACCGTCGCGTCTTGCGGGTTTGTCTAATCTTTTTACGCTTACGGAAGTAATGCAGTCGCGATGCACGCACGCACGCATGGCATTTTCACCGCGATTTTTCACAGTGGATTAAAACAGAACTAATGAAAATGCCATTTCAGAACTCGTGTGACACAAATTTTGCACCAGAGGTTTTCGAAAATGACTGTCGATTAAACACTAACGTTGTTCAAGCATGTTAGCTCCAAAATCAAATTTTCTTTTGGAACAAATTACCGTCTATTTGTCTAAAAAACCATTTTAAGTGCTTATAAAAAAATTTAAGCAGGCTTAGTCATTCCTACACCGCAAGATCTAATCC
>LYUA01001918.1:43322-53629 GCA_002093875.1 Calopteryx splendens | reverse complement strand
GGGGGGGCATAAGTCACCCGATAGCCGTCACGAGCGTGACCCAATCGCCTCTATTCTGCGAAACGACACGGCGTCGCGAATGCGAAAATGCTCTCACCCCTCGCACGAACAAAGCCCACTCGTGTGTCCCTCCTCCTGCCCCCCCTCCTCCGCATTCGAGGGGGGAAGGGTGGGCGCGTGACCTCTCCCGCCCCCCATATTTTTAAGGGGGTGACGGATTGGTTACGGCGGATCGTGAGGTCATTTCCCTTCGGTTCCCAAATCCCCTTTAGCGGGACACTTTAGTCGCCCGGGCGAACCCCCGATGTTTCATCTCAGTGCGTGCTTTGCGGGATATGAGGAAGGACGGGCGATGCTCAATGCTCGCCCTGAATGCGAATTGCGAGACGGAGGGTCCGTCAAAATTATTATACGTCCCTCAAACCTGGCGGCTCGCTATATTGGGCTGCTGGTATGGGGATCTCCCGAGCATAAAGGAGGATTAATAGCATCCTTGCAGCGTTTGATGCTGTATCGTTCCATTCACCGCTTCTATTTACTTCTCCGGTGTTCCCATGTGGTAGTCACGCGATCTTGCGCTTAAGGGCCAAAAGCAGATGCCCAGGACCCCAATATCGATTGCACTTCCCACCTATTCTTACCCTCTTCCTTCATGAAATATATATACCTATGGCGTTACATGCAGAAAAATTGTCAAATTCTAATGTTCCCCCAATTCTCAGTCCCTCAATCGTGTTATACTATTTTAAACTCACAGCTCGTCATGTAGATTCGATCTGAAGCTCAGTTCCAAAGCGTGATGAGAAAATACTACGACCAATTATGAGTAATCGGTAGTGAAAAGGTGGAAAAAGGGAGAGAGTTAGATAAAAACCTTCAACACTAGCTTATTACATAATGTTATATTACTACATAACGCTATCTTATTACATATTTCATGGATTAGTTAAGGGAAAACCGCTTTTAATCAACCATCATGAGTGTAAAACTCCATGAATCAAATTCAAACGATAAACCATCCTTCGTGTGCTTAAATGTTAGTAACTGTGTGTCGCCACAAGTAATTTCAACTTAATTTTTAATTAGTTTTTATGAGAATCGTAAGATAATTAAAGGTTTCCCACTTCCTCCTCTGCAGTCCTTTAATCTGTCTGAATGCAAACACAGTGTTGTAATTTATATTATTTTTTCGCCTCATGAATTGTTTCCGTACAAATTCGATGAGGGATCTAGTCATGATCGGGATGAGGAGGACTCTCTCTCATAATTTCTTCAGCGAAAAGTTTGACAGCTTACAGTTTAAGCTCACCGGAAAGTATCCGTGACGTTCAAGTCGGGAGAATCGTATATTTTCTCGTCAATTCACGGGAAAGAACGTAAAAAAAAAGTCTCCAAGGAGGAAAGAGAGAGATGAACCGAAAATAACTGGCAACTATCGACGAGGGATCACGGGGATGCGGAGGCCATCCTCGCCGGGCGGGGTTGCGTCGACGTCCGCGGCTCCCATTACCACGCCTCCTTCCTTCGGTTCCATCACGCGTGACACGGTCACGATAACCGGTCACACGTCGGGGATCCCTCGAAGGAAACCCACTGGAGCGATCGGGAGCGGGTAGGAGTCTCGCGTGGATGGGAATGTGATCGGCTTGCGTGACTCGTCCGAGCAGCGGGGAAGATGCTTCCTTCCCCCTTGTGTGTAGTTTTGTTTCGGCAAAGAAATGAGGTTAAGCCGAGGTACATAAAATGGTGGAGAGAAGCGGAGGTTAGATGTATTTTTTTTACACACAATGTCTCCACTCGAGTCATTTGTGAGAGAATTTCCGACCGATTCTCTTACTCTGTAATATGCATTTTCGTGTCCATTTAGTTTTAACCAAGATATTCCATTGTAATCCACCATCCATCAACTATTATTCAGTTCATGTCATAAAATTGCCTTTTTGTTTAACAACAGATGTAGGGAGTTTTTTTTTTGTGAATTTAGCTCACCCAGTCACCATTGCAACTCAACCACCATTACGATTGATTCCCACACTGAGAGTCGCTGAATACTATAGATTCAGTATTTCTCCGATCCCAACATTCTATGCGGATGTAATTCATCTTAAATAGTTTCCGCGACAAAAGAATCTTTCACAAAAACTTTCAAAACTAGACGGATATCTCCCTGTTTTTAAAATCACTAATTAAACTGCACAGGAACAAAGATGAACATTAAGTGAAAATAAAATCCCCAAGCGCTCAAATCAGTTTTTTTTTAAACTGACAATTGTATGAAACCAACGCGTTGCTTCGCTGATTAACAAATAAATTATCCATGGCTTTGGGAAAATTCCAGCCCCTCGGACATCGGCGTGGGTTTGAAGCTTTTGGACAAAGATTTCCGCAAAGGTGAACCTGACAGAGATGGAATGCTTTCTTGACTTTATATAATAATAAAGGAAAAAACAAAACGCAATTTCTCGTTGGGCCTTTGACAACTTCATTACCAACAGTCGGAAATCGGAAGAATTGGCCGGTGCTCAATTCTTTCTCTCAGTTTTCTTCTCGTCCAGCATCCGCATTTCTTCACCTGTCAACTTCTGCAGAGGTTTCTCAATCTATTCTGTCTTCCTTTGAAGCTTATCCATCATCCTGTCTATTATTCTCCTCCGAAAATCATCGCATCCAAAGTTGTTCCAATTCTTTTATCTCTTATTCTTTCCTGCGTTTCCCTCATATTTACTTTTCCATCCCTTACTCTCTTTAGAAAATCTCTAATGTTAAAGAGGCGTTTCCAAATTCAGCGCCTTATCTTAGTATTTGCTTTATTTGTTTTGCTTGAACCTTCAAATCACTTTAAGCATCTCCATTATTGCCGATCTCCTCCATTTTCTGCCGCGGAAATCCAACTATAAAAATTGATTCAGTACCTACGTTTTTTCGAAATCGTATTGAGTTGTTGCAACGAAAAAAAAATGCATTTAAAAGTATGATTCAAATATAAATCTATAACTCTCTTGGCGGAGTGTTTGTGGAATCTTTTTCCAAAGTATGATTTTGGAAGCATTTTGTGTAACCTATATTTTCCACGTCAATTATTCGAGTCAAATCACGAAAATATCCATTTTCAGTCGTTTTTCCTATGTTCAATCTGTTGATGAGATGGTGGAAATTCCTTCTAGTAGGGTTGTGCTTGGTTTTCCCCATGGCTTCGTCAGAGTTCGGCGTATCTTTTATTCAGTGTACACCTTTAATTTATATTCTTCTCGAAATGTCCATGCGGTAGCGAGTTAGCCCACTGGGCAGAGTATGGGGCTATCTAACGGGAGGTCACGGGTTCTAATCCGTGGGGCTCAGCCTCTAAGCGCACCCATTTAAACCCAAGCTCTGTAATTTTCCGGGGAGCGAAACCTTTCGGAGAAACCTCGGGCTGCACTGGGAAATGAGCTCCACCGCCCCGATTGAATGAATTTCGCGGTCCGCAGGTCTTTGGATCAGCCTCAAGTGTAAAACCACCCTGTGGAGAGGCACGCAAGCAATGAAGAGTTATTAATAAGGTCTCGGAAATTAACGTCAACTGAATATCGTTCCATTTATCCCACCGGTGTTTGCCTAGGTGTTAGTTTACTTTGTGCCATTTGGTGTTTTATCTACTCGTTGTAATACGGCAAAGGTTCCTCAAATGACGTCAAATAAAGAATTCCCTTGCCTTGTTAGACGATAGTGGGTTAGAAAAATTTCAGATAAAATATTGTTTATAATTTCCGTGGTATTTTTCATATTTCATTAGCACTGAGCCAATGGAGAGTATATTTGCAAAAAAACTGCACATTTCTCACGATTACTTTGAAATGTACCACACTGATGAAATGGGCGGTGTGATGGTACTTGTCCCGAAAACACTTGTCGATCGAGCAAAAGTTTTGCTCATTTAAATGTTATTTCATTATTTTATTTACTCTTTGAACATGGCAGTAATTTTCCAATTATAAAAAGTGATTTTCTAACGATAACTTATAAATGATAAGAAATATGTTTTGACTCTATTTTATACCTACTACAGGTATTATATTGTACATTAATGATACCATATGCTTCAATGAAATTAATTACCTATGTACCTATTTTGAAGTAATAAGACACCTAAGCCGCATTACGTCGCTATAAGTCTCATCTAACTTAAAGGACTTTATTGTCATTCAAGTGCTATGTTCTTGTAAAATCAAATAAAAACGGCAGTATAAACTATCTGCTGACGGCATTCTCCCCTCTGCTGAGGTTCCTCAATGCTACCTAAGTAACTTGTCATTTTCAGGTTCAACTTGGAACTCTAATCCTGCGAATGGTTCCATGTGTCATTCGGCATCTCTCTTTTCACCCCGATGGATTTATGCCGTGATCCACTTTGATTCCTCCCCTAATTGGTACCCTAAGCTGCTCCTTCCCCGTCCAGAGCCCAATTCATCTTCTCCTGAAAGAGCGAGTAGACAAAGGCTTGCCAGTTCGTGGCGTGCTTCGTTATAAGTTGATTATCTGGGCCGGCAATCGTGAATCTTTCGTCAAGCCGTAACGATTGGTATTTATTCGTTTGGGTGGCTGTCGTCCGAGTCCTATTTTGCCGTTGCCTGAAAAGCGTGGGTCTCACAAGTAATCTTTTCCTACGAAAAACTCCGAATGTTTATTTCGTTTGCACAACCTAGCGGTGGCCTTGTTTGAGACTCTGTGAATGAATTTTGTCGTCGAGGAAGGGAAATTGTTGCTTTTAAATCGCCTTCATTTCCCTTTTAGATTGGACTGTGGTGGAAAGGCTCGGATACTTGGATAAAGATCATTACGTAATTTTTCTATTTTAGAGGCACCATTAATTGAAATCTCGCTTGATTTAAACCTATAATTTTACTGAGTAACCCTAGACGGAAAGGTACACCTACCGCCTTGTTCAACGAAGTGAAGTCGGCCATCTGTCTGTTGCCCTTTCTCATTACGATGAAGATAAAATCATGACTTTTACCAATTCAGACATCATATTTTATGAAGGCAATTGTAGGTTTGTTTAAAATAATTTCTTTTGACATTTAACGTTTTATGATGTGTTAGTGCACGGAGCTTCTGTTTTTGATAGTCTTCATCAATTATCTTGTCTATGGAAACTAACGTTCTAGAAACTGTCTTAAACATGTTTCATGTATATATTTAGGTATGCATATGTGTGTCTTTATGCGTAATGCATTTATTGTCAACTTCGGATTGTGTATAAAAAATTCTACGTACCGGAGAATCGTCCTGGAGTTATACATTTGAAGTAAGCGTAAGGTGTTCCTTAATCGTCAAAGTGATGTTTGGATTGCATCAGGTTTACAGAGGTGAAATAATAATGACAACTTCCTCTCGTTTAATTTTTATTTTTTCCCTTTACGAAAGCTTTTTTTTCGCTTTACGAAAGGTCACAATTAGATTTTGGCGTAGAATGAAAAGAGAAGCATCGAAAATATCCTTCTGATGTTCGCTGGAATGTGGAAAAAACATCCCTGACTCGCGGATAGCGTTTGGAAATGTAATTTTTTTCTGAGAACTTGCCGTACGTTCCATTAGCAGGTGATGAAAAGAGAAATACCGTATAGATGTACTCTTGTGTACTTCGACATTTTCAAGCAAAATTTATGGGCAAAAAGTTTGGGGCCGAACTATACACGGTAATGCCTATTCGGTTTTTCTTACCCACCACGCAATGCGGACTCATTAACTTCGGTGTCTGTATTTTTGCCCTCGTAGGAGACGTTGGCCATTGGTCATTATTTGAAACTCTGGAATGAACAGATGGATAAATATCTTCTCGTGATCCATGATGATCCAGGGACTCGCGTTTCTTCCGCTTTGCGTGCAAGTTGAGAAAGGCACAGAAGCCCTCTCCTGGTGCACGGCTCCTAACTTAACGGTACCCGGAACGGATGTGAAAAGGTCTGATTTTTATGTTTTGACTTACTTCGCGGAGTTGTCGGAGGGACGACGGAGATGTGTAGGCATCTGTTGTGTCGAATGAGTGTAGTTTTTTTATCAAGGTGGTGATTGTCCCGTGAGTACTATGATTTAATTTTCCGTCGAAGAAAAAGTAGAAAGAAAATTGTGGTATTTTTGCGAGCTCGGGTAGGGGGGGGGGTCGTTAGAGGTGGGATCATCGCCCCCTCACAAGGGGTTACAAACTTCCGATGGACGGGACCCCTTATCCTTTGCCAATCTTCTCGCGACGAAATCTTATATTTTGCTCGCACTCATGTAATTTCCTTTCGTCCGCCGCAGGTGCGAATGCGGAATTTTAGGAAACTGCAGGAAAATAGACTTTGTAGACTAGTACTAGTTTGGTAAGTGATTGATTTGATTTCGTTATTATAACGTCGTCAAATGAAGTAGTTATTGAGGCAGGACTGTTAGATGAACCTCGATCTACAGTGTCATCTAACCTCTAAATTAGTATTAATTTCGTTGAATCATCAATATCGAAACTGGAACAGTTCAATCATAAATAGGCGAGGAAATGTTTTTCTCCCATCATAGGGACGGGCGATACAAAAAGATTAATGTCTCTTGTGCGTACAGAACCGTTCTGAACTTTGATGGCCGAAAAGTGAAAAAAAAATTAAGTACCTACCTATAGTACTGTACAGTGTACAGTGCTATAGGTAGGTACAGAGAAAATCAACTGAGAGTACAGTGTTCACTCAATTGATTAATATTCCGCATTAAAATTCACCCGACTCTGCGCATACTCTTTGTACTCTTCCATTAGATGAGAAACAACTCTTTGACAACAGTTGTGATAACGCAAACGCCTGCGAAAACAAACGAAAGATATTTGAATCCGAAAGGTATTTGTTGCATCACACGGGAGGTTGTAATTCAAAGTCTGGATTGCTACGCACGAATAAACTGATAAACTAATGTCATACATTTTTACCGGTCGTCTGTGTTGTGCCTCCTACTAGCACGGTGGAAGATTGATGATATATTTTTTTTGGTAGTCTAATCCTATTCAGCATTGCGTTAGGTTTCTGTCCGATCAATTAAAGCCAACGGAATTTTGAATTTGACGCGCTATGTCGCGATGGAACGCTGCGGAACATCTCATGAGGATGTGAAAGGAATGTAATTCTCATTCCACGTACTCGTTTCATTTCCATGGCTGTTCTGCGCCATTAGCACCTAAGTTATTTCCCTCCTCGCGGAATGAGAGTTAACGCCTTCGATTCTCCCTTCGCGGTTCGGTCTGTGAGGTGGAAAATTCCGATTAGCACTCATCGAAATCAGCAAGAGGTCTTGATCGTCTCTTTGCCGCTTTGAAAAGGGCGGCCTCTGTACTTATGTGCACCTCGCAATCAGGCCAAATCAGTGAGCGAGGGAATATGTTTGCTTTCTCGTTTTAGTAGACCCCTGCTATTTGTTTTACCGCTTAATTAGGCTCGTGTAACGTTAGTTTAATATTAAGTTAAGACTGCTGAATAACTGGACGTACTTTCTTTATTGGATGAGCAAACGGGATATTTCAAGAACGCACTTAATCGTAGGTAGCTTTTTAATTAGCAATATTTTAAAGGCTCAATATACCTACTTTTTCTAACACGGTTTTTACTTTTGTCTAAACCTCCATAAAAAAATCAATCGTCAAACCATATCCTATCTTTTGTTCCCAATTTTAAAATGTAACCTATCACGCATGGTGGTATGTAGTAGTATAAATATAGCGATATAAATGTGTATGAAACTGAACTTTGCAACTAACCAACCTGATTATTTTTTACGCCCTAGGACAATTTAAATAATAGTTGTTGAAATTAATGTACCTGGCGTCGACTCTCTTGCATGAAATCCAGCGACGCAAACATTTCCAAATGAATCCTGGAAAATCGAAATAATTTATATAAATTTATGCTTATTCTTTCAGAGGCTTGAGTAGGCAAGATCAATCTGAGTGCCCTAGATTTCTATCGTAGGTAATGTAATTTCTCTGCGATTCCATTCTAGATTTGAACTCGTCGGACCTTAAAGTGAATATTTTTTTTTGCGATCGATTGATGTCTTTAGCTTTTAGAGGTTTATGTGAAACTTTGTTATTGATTTTAATTTTTCTTCTCTTTTCAGGTAAGTGGATGGCAAATATTTACATGGAGATCTCTACGGATCGTTACAGAGTTATAGCCGAACGAAGTGGGCTGTGTGTGCAGGGGGAGGAAACGGGAACTGGTATGACTTTTGGACTTTTAATTCATTGAATCGATATTTTTTTCTTTTTATGTGTTACATAACTCGAGGGCCAAATCGCCTCATTAATTCATGATTGCCCTCGGAGGTCGGTCAAATATTTTCCTTGATTATTTGAGATGAAATGTAAATACATTAAAAATTAACCAGAGATCTAATTCGGAGAGAAAATTATTAATTGGAGAAAAATAAGTGATTACTGGATTTTTTATTTGCCGCATAATCTCGAAAAAAAGTTGTAATCGCTACTGTTAAGTTTATATTGTCAACATCAACTGCTGGGTCATTTTTTTATCCATATTGTCTGAATGGTAATGGCGATATATAGTATGAAATTTTATTTCACGTATTTATGGATTTTTCCTGTAATGTTTTTTTTAATTAAGTACCTACTTTAATGCGAAGATCGCATCAATTTTCTTGAAATTATTTGGATGATAAAAGATGTTTTAAAGTTATGGTAAAGATCCATCGTCATAACCATTCAAACGTAGAAATAATTCTGGACATTTGGGAGCAAATGAATGCCGCTAATATGTTTGGTCAGCGAAATTTGATCTCGTCTTTTAATCCACCGCGAGATAGTGGAAGCGATTGCGGGGAATTCCATTCTTTAACAAATTGGATACAGAGGTAACAAAAAATAACACCATAATTGTTTCCATGGTTTTATGGCAAATTATCCTTACCGCAAACGGAGCTCAGTGGGAGAACTTAACCAATATGCTATTCATTGCGTCACTACAGTCTGCGAATTCGCCATGTAAAATCATAGGCATTTGTCGATCTCGGTTTCAATCTCTGCTGGATGCTCGTTATTATCAGGGCCTTGTGGAGTCTAAACCATGGTTTGATAAAATTATTTTATTGGTGCGGAATATTGCTGTGTTTTCTTCTTGATTAAGGCTGAATCCATCAAATGTTTTCGGATACGCTTCAATAAAAAAACCATATTTAAATGATTACATGAATGCGTAATGAACATCTGAATCTACGTTGTACTTTACAAGTTACCGCTAGAGTGTGTGGCAGGAGATGGTTCTACATGAGGCATGCAGAGTTAAATTTAATGCTAATCAAATGTTAGCGACTAACAGAGATGAGTCATTTAATTCTTCATCTGGTGGATTATATTAGTATCGAGTTGCATTATTCATAATATGGAAATAAATTTTACAAACAGCTTGACATCCACTACTGAGCACCCACTATTTTAATTTACGTAAGACGTGGATTTTCCAACATTTAGCTACTGCATCCTCTCAGTCTTCCTCAAGTCGTCGCAGGGGCGTGTGGCAAGGGGCTTTAGACACCAACCGTTAGAGGAATGGTGGTTTGTAGAAGGGGGAGGGTGTTATCCACCACCAACTTATACTAGTGTGGTGACCGATGTGAAGGGGGCCGCGATTCAAAGGCCGACTGCCTGCCTCCCTGACGGAATAGCCCGAACACGGGCGATCCTTGAGGCCCTGCAACCAAGCTCCTCTCGCCATGCCCAGAAGCGACCCGGCCCGAGTCCCCTCGACCGTTTTGGCTCAAGGTGGGTCCGTTTACTGCGACCAGTCTCCGCCCCGCGACCGGTCATTCTCTCGCACCCAGGTTGTCGGCCATCGGTCGTGGGCTTGGCGGGGACTTGCATGCGTAATAATGCGTTTCCGCCCACCGACGAACGCTTTGCGAGATAGATCCCCATTCCAGTTTTTTCCCCTATCCCTATTAAAAATCCACAATTCCTCGAAGAAGCGTTCGTCATTCTGACATCACGCTCTCCTTTCGCAAATTTGCGTATCAACCTTTAAGGTAGGGTTACCATTTTATTTTCCAGTTCCGTCATCGACGGATCCTTCCATGCGGTTGTCAAGCATGCGTCACTCTTGTTGTCGACTGCGCAGTTTTCTCTGGTAAAGGTTTGTTTTTCCAAAGCCGTTGTTTATTACTTAGACATTCCCATGGTATCACGCTAGTGTTGTGAACTCCAGCTCACATAATTCCGTGCTCCCTTAGTATCAATTGATTCAATTTGTATTTTTTGTTATTATTGATGAAATTGGAATTGTGACTTCATTCATATT
>LYUA01001918.1:26903-37970 GCA_002093875.1 Calopteryx splendens | reverse complement strand
GGGGGGGGGAAATTGATAACGGAGAGAGAGATAGGGTGGCGGAGCGCTTCCAACTCCAGTTCGGCCGTTCGCTTAAGTTCCGGAATGCGGCCGAGAACTAATTACGTGGTGGCGTAATCCGTGTTATACGCGCGTCAGCCCTGCGTAATGCTCCTTTTAATGCGTGTGTTATGGCTGGCCCTGCCAAAACACATGTCTATCTCAGGTTTTCGCAGAGGAATGCGCAGATTGCCAGGGGCAAATCCCCTTGACTCTGATGACTTATTTCCAGTACCAGCATTTGCACCATGGTGAGTTTCTACTCGCGTAATATGGGAACTCACGAGAAGACCATCCATGAATGCGGATCCTGCCCTAGTTGAGCTACTCTGTTAACTCTGTTGTCGTGATACGCTAGTGAGATAAAACCCTACGAAGGAATTATGGGAAAACAATTGAATCGAGGAATACGTGGACGTATCTAGTGGTTTCCCAAGATAATTTGTCATATACTTTGGTTTTTTGGCTTCATCAAACTTACACTGTTTCTTACTTCGAACGACTTATCTTTCGATATTGTGATGATCCTTTAGGGTGAAATTCAATTATTACTATTATTATATATCATCAATGACTTGAAAACTGGAATATACACCGAATACATTTGCACGACGGAAAGCTTGTATATAAAATGGGTTACTATGGTTAGACGTTTGCTAGTCTGAACGCAGAGAGGTTATGAGGGCAAGTCCTACCCTGGTAAGATGTTAGTTATGGAAACAAGGCATGAAAGTATGAGGGACAGAGTACAGTATTAGGATTGGCCCTGAATTTAGCGAAAAATTAGAAGACAATCGTATCCTGTTAAAACAGAGACTGTATTTACTACGGACCACGCCGAAAATAGTAAGTCTTGGATGACAAGAAGTGGGATGTGTGGGTGGTTGAATTGAGTGAAAGAAATTGAGTGCTTCAAGTACAAATACTACCTACAGGGAAAACTGTAGAACTCACGATCTCAATATTCGGTTCCCCTCTCCCCTCCACCCTAAAGTTCGAGGAGATGAGCAAGAGTTGAGATTTTTTGCTCCAATTCATAAAACGGTACATTCACTCTTCCACACAGTCTGACCGTTCATCGTCACTGATCATTAATCCTATGATTGATTTGGTGCAGTTCTACAGCCAGTTCTTGTGTCGGCTAACATATGCTTGTTTACTGACTAACTTCTTCATGTCTCATGTCTGCTATCTCCCTCAATTACTCGTCGCTGAAGTCACTCAGTGCATGTTTCACGTATCTTATCCATGGTTTTCTGTGTAGGTCTTCTCACTGAAATTTCCCTCATCAATTGTCTTCAGCTGGCACTTGTTTCTCAAAATTTGACCGATTAGGTTATCCTTCCTTTTCAGTTTTTATTTCACTTCTTTCCCTGAATGATGAAAATAAATATTTTCCTGACTTAGTCAGCGACAATTTTCTTGACGAAAGCCTTCCATGTTTTGTGTCTTATGCGCCCGAATAAAAAAATTGCAATTTCCGTCAAAGATTAATAATTTAAATTTACGTATTGAAAGAAAGCGGCATTATTAAGGATCCTATTCCTTAGCTGTGATAAAATATCACCTTACTGTGATAAAAGATCGATGTTCTGGAGAGCTTTAGACATGACCAAGTTTCTGACGAATTTCTCGTGTTTATATATTTGGATGGAATGAAGGGTAGAAGAGAGTATGCGGAAATAAAGAAAGTGTTAGTCCATCAGAAACCTACCTTAAACAATAGATTATCATCGTTGTTATAACGATTCAATACGAGCAGACGCAAAAAATCGTCTCAGCTTCCATATGATTTTTAAAGAAAAATAAATCCTCTTTCCAACTATGCATGAAATATTCTAGTTTCTATGCCCGTTGCTGCTGTAGGAGGCGTCGATGTTCAGGCGTACATCATTTTAAACAGGCCAGTAGAATTCAGGCGAATCATTACAAAAAACAAAAAAAATAATCATGTAACTACGTAAATCGTTTAAGGCACAAAAACTGTTCGCAGTGAACTATAATTGATTTTTATTGTGGAATCGCGTCACCTTCTAGACAATCAGTATCCCATCCTGGACGCAAATAATTGATACCCAGCTCAAATATTCATAGAAAATACGATGCAACTTTCAATCTGTGAACTCCCACGCTCGGTGACATTTCTGGGTACTGTATTTACCTCGAATGGTGAAAGGAAGTTACGAAAATGGAAACATGGCGCGCNNATTTACCTCGAATGGTGAAAGGAAGTTACGAAAATGGAAACATGGCGCGCCTTTCATTACTCGGTTCTATAACACACACCCGAGATAGTCGGTGTATGTCTTTCTTGGCATGAGTGAGACTCTTGACAGTCGTCGAGGGAGTGTGCCTTCTCACACAAGGACTTCGAATCCGAGGTAGCCAAGCGCCGATGCTCGATTCTTTGCGCCTTCACACTTTTGCCATGACACTTGACGTTCTTCAGCTCTTCTAGCAAATGAACGTATGATATCCGTTCGTAGGGCTGTGGGAAAATTTTCCGTCTGCGATAGCTTTGGAGTCAAAGTCTCGGAAGCAATGCATTGAGAAGGAACATTTCGGATGCCAAGGATTTCGACAGCGCACTTAATTTAATTTCACAAATTGCCAAGCGTTTTGCGGCTCTCTGTGATTCTTCCTCACGATTTCAAACTCTTTCACTAATTTTCCGCCCCGTCTTAGAATTACTACGTCATAACCTTAATTCCCGCGAAAATTATTTCCCGAATATTTTATGACCCTGTGCTGCAGAAAAAACGTAGTCAACTGTTTATTATAATTTCGCTCCCACACCCTGAAGTTCCATACTTCCTAGTATTTGTTTTTTTATCATGAGAAATTGAGGCGATATCCATATGGTGCCACTGTTCTTGCCACCTTTCCCTCCCTCCTTGATATCACTCTCGGTCACATCTGTTCAGATCCTATCTTACTTTGGGTATGATCGAATATATTCCCGTAACGTAAAATAATTGAGCATTTACAGCAATAAACTGTGTTAGCACATGCCCGTATTATCCCACTTATCATCGTGAACAATGGGAATTATTTTCAAGGAAACGGTATGAATACTGTGAATATAGTTACCTAAAAGGGTATAACTTTGAGGATATTTGACTCAATTAACATTTGTATTCATCTCAAATTAATAAAGTAATTTTTCATTTCCTCCTAATATTTCTTGTTATTTGGCAAATGTATTGTGTTATTAAAATATAGCTGATTTGATCAGTTTACCAATTTGGGAACTGTTTAGGCTAAGGTGGGCAAAGCGGTGAGGGCATAGGAAGGAAAGTTGCATCAGGTAAAGAAACTATTACAAAGAGGGAGTGGATGACGGGGACAGTTAGTAAAGGTGTGAAGAATAGAATAGTAAAAACCTTGGTGTGGAACATAGTATTGTACGAAGCGAAAAGTAGGTCTATGAGGCATATTCAGGCGCATACAAGCGTAGGTAGGAGAATTTAGTGACTTGAGTGTGGAGGAGGATAGAAAAAGTGAAATGGCTGGAAAGGAAAACAAACGATGGAGTTCCAGGTTTGATAGGGGAGGAGAGAAGGTTGGGGAAGGTAATCCAAAGAAGGCAGGAAAAGTGGATGCAGGGCGTTTTGAGTGTCGATGAGTGGTGAAGACTTTGATAGAGGGGAGAACGCTGAGTAAGCGAGATTAAGAGAGAAAATGATTCTAAAAAATACTCTACACGATACCCCGCAAGCCGCCGCTCAGGGTGTTATGCCACTAGCCATTCTGGTTTGTATATCTTGTTGGGTTGTCTCGTTCCAGCTAATTGTTAGGTTGTCTCTTTCCTGATTTGATTTTTCAGCCATTAAAAAGTTGCATCGTTCCATAATATATTTCTGATACTGAAAATATTTCGCCTTTGCAGGGGATTGAACCCGCGACCTATAAATGATTAGGCTATTGGACGGAATAAAGGGGGGCAGAATGTATTCGAAGCTGAAGAATCTTTGATGGTGGTGTAGTTTGTTACGGTGTTTATTGTTGTTTTAGGCTGTACTTAAAATTACTGGTCATTCATTCTCTGCCGTAAAAAACCTACCTTAACCGGCATATTATTATTTTTAATAATATAAAATTGTCTATCGTTGCGTTTTACCTCTTTGATGAAAGTTTCCGTAGAGGTTTTCCAATAAATATTTGATTGGTTTGATGGAACGTTGCCAACGATTCCAGCAGTTTCAGGAGGAATATGCTGTTCATTTTAATGATTTAATCCATAAATGCGATTCCATTTATTCTCGGGCTATTTTAAGATTTCTTGCGCTTCCAACGTTTTGGGTCCATAACTTCTGCGTGTCTACTCTTCTGTTTCTCAGAATATTTTTTTTTCTTTCCGTTCTTTAACGTTTCATCTTCACTTAGATTTCATCCACGTGCTTATCGTGCTTGACCCGTCCCTTCGTCAGGGCAATTGTCCCTAAGGCCGGACTCTGCGACCGCTGTCCCCTCCTCTGATGATGATCTCATTTCACAGATGGTGTTATTTTCGTTATTTTTGTTTTGAGTTGCGCGCGAGTCCAGTCGCATTCCATTTAGTCAGCGCAGCAATTGAAATTTAGGCGATAATTCTGCCTTCTGGGAGATATTTTTATCCGCAATTTTTCGCCATTAAGTATGTTTTTGCGTCATCCCTTCTGCTTTCGCCATCCCTGCGTCTGCGTATACTCTTTCTCTCATTGCTATTACGTCTGTTTTCGGATGTTTTTCGCCTAGATTCCTGCGCCTAATTTCAATCGCTATCGGGAATTTTCCTTACAGCAAATGCCTGGTAATCACACTTGTCATAAAGGGTGTTTTTTAATTTAAAAAATATTAAACCATTGTGGTAAATCCATCCTAAAGGGCATGAGAGTCTATCATTAAGTTCCTCAAGGATATTTACGAAAATATCTTAAATCTTTTTGGAATAAGAAAATCGTCGAAAAAACTCAATGAAGGAAGGATAGATTTAATTTCTGAATATTAATATATTTTTACCAGAGAAATGTTGTCCTGAGAAGTAAAAGCAATTATTGCTGCTTTCCCGCCTTTGAAAATCGTCGGTGACGAGAAATAAATTGTCCTTAAAGCAGATGTTGTTTTCTAAACACATTTCGCGAAAAGCCAGATTTAGCAAACGTGGTATCGCTCCCCATCCCGAAATGTTTGTTTTTACTTGAGATTGTTATCTTTTAAATTTTTATATGATTTTTCCGCTTGAAAAACTATATTTTTTCTCAATGAATTTAATTATTATTGTGCTTTTAAATTTTTTATTCTCCTTCCCACACATCCGATGTGAATGCTTTTCCATCTTCGCCAAATATTGTCGTTTTATGTCATTCTTACGTTCATTTATACGCATAAAATAAATTCAATTTTCTCCTCGAGAGCCTTCTCATTCTCTTGCTTTAATTTTCCACCTTGTGGAACGAGAAAATTGTTCTTTTCGCGTTCTCCTCGGGACTCACTTAGCGCTAAATCATTTTATTCCCTTTCTCACTTAATTTTTAAACGGCGTAAGAGAGGGAGATGGAAGCGGAGGATTTCCCTTGAACTTGACCCTCTTCCGCCGTCTCAGCGGAGAACACACTTGACTCGCACTGACCTCTGCAAGGCCGAGCGTGGAACTATCTGGCGCGGGCGCGAGTGAGCCGGAGAGGAGATAGTTTTGAGTTTCTCCGAAGAGTGGCAGGAGAGTCGCCGTTTCAGCTGTATCTCCGTCGGATGCGTCGGCGTTCCTCACGATGTCTCTGCCCGAGTAAGATATGGCTACAGATTGGTGGTTGCGATGAGGATAATGAAATGCTGCTCGGATTTAATTTTCTGGGAGCGTACACCAGGATTCATCGCGGATCGGCCATGTTTAAAAATGTATACTTCCGTCGCACAGGAGGTAGCTTTGTTCCCGTCTGGGAGAAAATGGATGTTCGTTTTTCTCCTATCTTCGTAAACTGGCAATATCACCTCAACTTTAGGGCGTGTACAAATGTTTTACTTCCATTCTGGTCCATGTTCTTTCGCGAGATGAACAACTGACGCCTTCATTCGCGTCTATTGCGGTTGTTTTCAACTCGGTATTAAGTACGTAAATATACCCCAATCAAAATAATGCACCCCGTTACACTAGGTTTGGAGTTAATGCATTATGAGGGTGGTTATGTCTAGACACATTCAATTCACACAAAAAACATTAACCCCTCAGTGTTTCAGTAAACGCTTGAATGTATCATACTTAAAACCTCCCATACTTTTAAAAATTCGAAATAAAGCAGTCATTCAGGCAATCTGGTCGCAACTAAAATAAGAAATTTCTATAATAAACAAAATAAATTATGGCGAAATCTAATTGTTATTAATCTGAGGAAAACGCCTGGTGTAATCCTTCTCTCACTTTTCGTTCCATTGCCGTCGATCACTGGTCCGTTCAAAATATGTTTCACAATAATTTATTCCTCGTCTACTAAATATTAATGCCCTTAGTACTAATCATTCGGTGTCCTTGAGTATATCACTTATTGCTGTCTCATTTTTTGTCGCAATATAAATTCCACAAAGGTTTTTCAGCTTCCTTCAGCTTTGAAAGGTTTCCCGTCCGGATGTTACAGTCACATCCGTGGAAAGTATTTGTCCTCGAGTGTCGAGGTATTCAATCGGGGCATAACGCGATCATTCATAAAATGTTTCAAAGATTTCAATTCAATACGAGTATCGATTGTCGATCCGAAATGCCAATTTTCATCAACATCTGCTTTATAGTATTCCGAAGGTGGGTTATCAAGCGATTTACGATCAAAAATCTTCTCACCAGAACGTTTTTTTTTCAAAATGCCCTGCATCGCAACTCTCATAACGTTTTTATTGTTACAATGTTCACTAATATTTAAAAAATAGTTTGTACCTTTCAATGGCCATGGAAAGCAGTCGAAGGGCTTACGAGCCTCTTCTGAAGGGTTTGGAATCGCAGCCTTGGGAAATCCATCCACGCCCAGCAGTCGCTAGGCCTAGAGTGACATGCACGGCAACTATTTGAGTCCTGACAAGCCCTCTTGGGCTTGTCAGCAGGTGTCGTGAATGCATACATGCGTTCGGATGAATTAATTATTTACTAAGGATACGAGACATAATCTTTTGAATTTATTAATTCATATGTGCCCAAGAAAGTCTATCCATCAGATTCTCTGAATGTATAAATTCACAGTCCATAGTTTACAGTCACTATAAGATATGGAAAGACGTTTATGATGGAATTTTTATGCAGGATCATGCTTTTTATGTAGTCCATGTTACTTTTTTTACATGAAAACCTTAAGTACAGCATGAAACAATCTTTCCAAGACTTACCCCATCTCATTCTTGATCCTAATTTGTTATTCTTCCAATCTATATTTCCTTTATCATTGACTTAACAGACTTTTATGCCTACTGCCATGTCGGTAAGTGTGCTAATACTGTCTGAAAACGATTCGATTATAAAGTACTAATGTTGGCATGCAAGCATAGTTAGCCTTTCGCTCTTTTTAGCGAAATGTTCCCGCCCGGCGCTTTATTAATGACCTTACCCCATTTACGCGTTGCTTATCGCCACTTCTTCTGCGGTCATAAATCACGATCGGCGGCGTGCTCGGCTTCGGTTTTGCGAGTCCGTATCGGGAGAAGATGACTTTCGTTGAGCGTCGATAGTGAACACAAAGGGCTGAAGGCGCGTTAGCTCCTTGGCGCACTTCACCGTACTCACGAGAAATTCCGCCCCGACTTCCACTAAAACATGTCCTAAAACGTTGAAACCATAAAAGAGGGTTGGAAAAGGAGTGGAGAAGAGGGGCTATTTTTTTTCGGCGCGAGGTGTCTTTTGGGAAACCAGGACAAGTGAGCATCAATTTATGGCCCGGCGATGCTTGCCCTCCTGCTGCACGACCGCGTGAATCGCGCTAAAGGAAAAAAAGCAAGGCTTGGATCGGTAGTACTCTGCTGCTCCGGTGAAGTTCAAATTACGGAAAATTCTTCTCCAACTACAGAAGCCTTTTGTTTGTTCATTTATGTTTCCTGTTTCTACTCCAAGCCTTTTTCGTTAGGCCCAATGTATCTCCTTTTTTGGCTGCAATCAAGTTTGGTTTACTTAGTAGACTTCTTTGTTCAAATTTCGAATTTTATTCTTCTGATCATTTGCTGTAATTAAATACTGGCACATATATATATCATGATTTAATCATTTATTTTCAGCTTTAGTTGTCTGACGGACTTACAGTGAGAGATCTGTGCATTCTATTCAATCAATACCTGCGCGGAACGTGAATGTGAGCGTGTATGATTTTAAAGTGCAGAAAAATTGGGTTAGCCATACATATTATGGGTGCATGCATACACATAATGTGTGCATGGAATTCCGCACTTCTGCGAATCAAACTGACCTTGCGGGGGAGGGGGGGGTCGTTTGAGGGGAATTTTCCTGTAGGTATACACTCTGATGATTGGGGACAGCGCTTCGTTTTCGTGTTGTAACGCGCTTGTAAAATGTGGAAATCATTACAATGACACTAGACACAATGCCGGTTTTTTTACATGAGATAAATGTGTTTCCTTAATGTCTCGGTTTGAGTCAGCTGTATGCAGATAGCATATATTCAATTCTGACAGTCTTTGCCTTATGTATGTCCCAATCACTGATGCTGCTGATGTGCGTACAACTTATTATCTATTTACGTAAAATTATTGGGAAGGAAAGTGGTTATTTTTGGCCAGTGTGTGTTAATTAAAGTTAGTTAGTTTAAAAGTTAAAGTAATCCCCACCCATGCGTGTGTAAATCATTCGCTATGGTTCTCCCTCGGTAATTTTCTAAATCCACTTCGTGCTATCTTAACTACGTGATTAACCTGATCCACAAAGGCATGATTCAATTCAGGCACCCTTGCCTTCACAATCAATTTCCGGTCATTGGGGTCAATTCGACGTTAATGTGGAGCGGTATCTCATTATATTCTCATGCGATCCCATTTTAAGCGAAGAAGAGTTGTATTTCTTTGGTTAACCAATGAGTTAAAGAAAACTTAGATAAGGCTGCACACAGAACACGCTGCCATTGTCTGAAATCTGGCAGCAGGGAGCTGTAAACTAGGCATTTCTTAAGCTCCGTCAGACGCGAGATTAAAAAATTTAATCTGGCAGAAATAACGACAGCCTGTTAAAATAATCAAGGAATGGAATTTCTCTAGACTAAATTTTTGAGAAAGAAACAAACGCTTTGGATTTGTGCGAGGTTAATAAGTACCCACAGTGTGCGTGGAGATTGGATCGCCTAATTTTCTATTTATTGTCGGCTAAACATCGAAGCGGTCAACCCTTTCCTTGAAGGGGCTGGCCCGTCATTGCTGTCACAAACCGCTTCCATGTAATCGCCACGGTGAATACGGTCTATCTCACCGTGGCATTGTCCGAATCGGCACCGATGGCGTAGTAAATATAATAGCGTTGGCTGCGACTTTAGGATATTTCCGTTTTACGAGTTAACGGATGACCGCAGAGGAACATTTTTTGCTAAAATATTTTTTTTGTCTATCCTCTGAATTCTTGAATAAAATGGAGATATCGCATCGGAGTGAACGACCCCATTAACGAAATTAATAAAACCAAGGTTTTTATTCGCCGACGATGGAGCTCTTGACCCTAGAACTTTTTATAGAGACCCTGTGATTTCATGTGTCATTTATCAATGGCTCACGACGCCATTTATTCGTCATTCCGCAGTGCTCTGCCTAATTTTTATTTACTATTGGTGATCTACCGTATTAACAAAGACTTTCAGACTACTGAAAATGTATGCAACTGATTGGCATCCGTACCTCTGCATTACACTTCATTTTACATTATTATCTTTTTCAGTGCCGGATAATTTTCTAAGCCCCGATAATGAAGTGCAAGGTGTTTATTCTTTACCTCACTCTTCTCCCCCCCCACCCGACGTTCCTCCTCCTGACACTCCCATTTTGCTACCTCCGCTGTCTGTCCTCCATCCACTTTGTCCGTCTATTTTGAGCTTGCTCACCCCAATTCGCTTCCTCTCCCATTCAAAGTTCTCCTCTTTCCGCCTCTCATTCCTACTAACATTTTTATGCTTTATCCGAGGATACTTTGACCAATAAACGGATGGTGCCGCCGTAACTCAACTGCCAAACGCCATTGATACGGTATTCTTCAGGGATAGGTATTTGCAGATGATAGTATCCGGGGGTATCCAGAGTAACTAAAGCTGCCTAATCACCCTCTTGATTACTTGATTTAATCGGGGAAGGCGACCAGAAGCTGTGGTAATTTGCGCCAATAGCTCTCGAGGATAATGTGGGGATCGGTGGGATTTGAGAGATCTCGAGAGAAAGCCCGGCGTCGGTGATAGCCTACTCTCAACAAAAGAAACTAAGTGGTCCCCATTTTAGCGTCTCATTCGAGGAAAGGATTTACGAGCTTGGCGAGGTCTCCTCACGGTTAGTGTTGTTCGATGTTCGAATCAAGAGTAGGTACTACTATGCAAGCCATGTGGCACACGTAAGTGGAGTAGCTACGTCACGATGTGTCTGCATTGATGATGATATCGTTCTTCCGAACGCGTATCGGATTTTTATATCGCGTTAAATCTAGCTACATTTCACGATACGTCGAATTGCACCGTTCCACCTCAATCGTCTCCTCATGCATATACCAATAGATACAGAGTAGGTATACGCCCTTCACTTTGTTTCTATTCAGGGAGAAATGCTAAGAAAAATTTCGTAAAAACTCTTTCTTCCATATTTTCCTAAACTTTTTAATTATTCTGCGGGGATATTGTCGACCCCTACAGCCTTGTTTGCTATAATTTCCTTCACTGCCTTCTCTATTTCGCAAAATCTAGTCTGCCTGGCCCCAACTACCAATCCTTTTCTACATCATTTTCCCTTTCTATGCTCAAGTTAGCTGGTCTAATATCTTTACCGTACAGCTCTTCAATGTATTTCTTCCATCTTGCTTGAATCTCCTCTGGTTCTATTAGT
>LYUA01001917.1:5887-26340 GCA_002093875.1 Calopteryx splendens | reverse complement strand
TATATATATATATATATATATATATGATGTCTAAAATATATATATATATATTAATACATAATATATATACCAATTATATATACATACACATTCTTATTGGAAGTGTATCTGATTTTGACATCAGGCTTTATGTACAAATGACATCACATCGATATGGTCCAATTTTTACTCCTCCTACCCCACAACACCATATCACGAGTTTCCATGGCAAATAAAAATTTTACACCTGCTAAATCAATACTTAACACAATATATTTTGTTTCTCCACCAGAATTTAATCATTTACTTCAAATAATGGCCATGGAATAATTGAAGGGCAGAAATGGGGCATTAAGAGATATTAATTCCCCAATCCCATTTTGCAATAGATAGAGATGTCATAAATACTAACACTATGCATTGTTCACCATGCATAACATTTGGATATTACCCTCTTAGTGCCACTTCAAATAGTATCAGTGAAATAAACCAAAGGTATTTTGATGAAATGTAACACCTTTGAAAAATATATTATTCTTAAGGGATTGAATAAAAATTGACAATGAACAAATGGTTGTTTTAAAAGCATAAATTCAAAATTTTCACTAGTACACAAATTGTGAACCACAGCTGAAATGTAATTAGTTTTAAATATTTGAATTATGGCTTATGAGACAGGGCTGATTTATTGCCCCATGGTACTTTTCAGCCAAGAAGCAATGGCACTAAGAGCGATAAAGTTTGAAGATGTGAAACATATGAGAATAAATACCAGGGAAGATTCTTCCATGTCACTACTCATTCTAGAATTCTTACTATTTTTCACATACTAGGATAGGTCTAAATGTACTTATGGTCCATAAATAACAACTACATTATCTGTTATAACGTATTGGCCTTCAGTCTCACCCCCTGGTAGCACCCAGTGCAGAGGTCTTAGTGAGAGGAGACCCACTGAGCCCATGGGGCCAGCAGATCCTCTCTTAGAGATTACTGGAGTCATTGAATCCTAAGCACAGCTAAGCATGAGATGTGTGTCTTCTGCACGTACATTTTGCTTTTTCACTCATTAGTGTATGAGTTCACTGAAGTCATACCAAAGAATATATACAGCAATATATCTAAAATTAATTTTGACCATGAGAGATAGGATCATTTCCTAAGAACGCAATGATTTCAATGACGCCAAAACACTATTTTTCCTAATTATTTCTTAATTCATATATATTTTTCTCATTTTTATGAAAATTGTTATATTTTAAGAAATAAATATAAATACTATTTAAAAATAGAATATAGAACTTGAGGAGAATGCTTAAAGATTAATAAAAATAAACAGCTATGAACACTTATTCATCCAATCACATTACAAAAGCATAATTTTGATTTTTAGCAAATGATTACACTTACCATTATAAAATTTACAAACTATAGAAATGCTTTCAAATGTTATCAGTAATATGGTCCACAATTATTAAAACATCTTTTCTCAGTGTTGAAAATTATTCTTAAAGTTAGATAAATTAACTTATAGCCCCTGCTTCTTGCATTCCACCATTTTTTCACATAATTATCTTCATAGTCTGTTATACACACCTCATAATTTCTCCAGTGCATAGTTACACATCATTTCAGAATGACTTAATGTTCCACAGATGAAGCCATCATGTTTATTCCAACCTAGGTGGCACTGGAGGTGGCACAGATGAGGGAAATATATCACCTTGAAGCAGGGGTAAATTAGCAGAAGTGATGTTAGCATAGTTTGGAAATTCACTCTCACTTTTGGTAGAGAATGCAGGTGAGCTAGGCATTTTGGGAGTGCTCTGATCACCATCACAGAGGGATTCATTGGTATTGCAGTCAAGGGCACTCTCCTCCCTTAGGTTCATGCATGTTTCATTTTCTTTCATTCCAAGGGCACTTGGAAAAATATTTTGAGTACTTTGAATTTTGTTTCTGGGTGCCTCACTGTTTGTGCACCTTGACACCTCAAGTATCCTTTCACCTAGAAAAGTTTCCAAACAGATTGTTAATTAATATTAAAATAATCAGAAAAATTGTTAGAAAGCATCATAGCATTCACCATTCATCAGAGCTTACCGTGTGTAGGTTTTTCCTGTGAGGGAGTTATATAATAAGTAGCATCGTCTATGTCATTTGGAGCAGTGCATTCGGGTAGGTAGTTGCGTGGCTCTGGAAATGGTGGTCGATTCTGAAATATAGAAAAAAAAGCATTTACTACTGACTCTTGATTTAAAAGCATAAAATTAAAAACCTTAAAAATCAAGATCTTGTGGTTCAGATGGATTCTTGCTTTGGAACTTAAATGCCATTACCTCTAAGGATTCTGATAGTTGTGTTCCACTTTTGGAAGGCTGTGAAAACAAGCTGAGGTGGACTGGTCTTGGAGCTGGTGGTGTTTCATAAGAACGTATTGTTTTTGCATTCCCAACTTTTAAACCTTGTGAACATGTTGGTAAATCATTTCCTGAGTTCAAGTTGCCATTTTGTGTTGCCCCATTTGAAGAAGCCTGAGGAAGATACCAGAATGAAAAATGAGTGTAATACTTTCATTTTCCCACAGCTTTGTCTTTCCTTGGCATCTAGTTACTATGGCAGTGCATTCGTGCTCATTTAGGTATCAGTAATGTTTAATCATCTCAACATTTTAATGAAATTATGACCTAAACAAGATAAAGCAAAATTGTAATTCTAGAAGAGTAATTATTGTGAATAAAAAATTTGATTTCATTTTATTTTAGTGCAAAACATGCTCAATTTAATCAATTGACCATGTTCTGCATAATTTACTTTTTAAAATTTTGGATAACTTTCAATTCTATAGATAGTACATTAGCATGAGTTTCAATTGAAACCTTTTTATCCTCAGGACCAGAGTGAGTGCCACTGTCTCCAAGGCTTGCTCCACTGCATCCACTTGTTAAGCTAATCTGTTCTGATGATGAAGAACCTAAAATAAATACCATATTTTATCAAAAGCTCACATTTTATTTAATTAATAATTAATTATATGAATATTTTTAAGATAAATGGAATAAAAATTTCATTTTCACACATCTAGCCAAATTTGCATTTCTTAAAGGTAGAATATCAAACCAATCAGCTTGATTTCCAGTTAGGAGAGAGTTAACTAAAACATACTCGTTGCACTTTGCAGGCTCAAACTACTTGATGGTCTTTGGTGGATAGCATCACTATTTTGATTTTTTGGACATATTTGACTTTGTTTAGTCGATACTGTTTCTTTCCCATCTGTAATAAAATACAAAATCAATGAATATTTTCCATGAACAACATACGATGAACTAAAAATAAAATTCAGTGTAGGAAGTTCATTTTCCTTTAATAAATATTTCATCTGTAAAAGTTATGGAAAGTTTTTTCAGAATTGGAATCAAATTCATTTGATGGCTATAACAAATGTCGCCAATTTCAAAATTAAAAGAGTCAATTTAGATACTTCCTGTATGAATTGGCCTTGTTGATAGACCAGAATAATTCATGCCATGGAATATTAACCCTTTAAGCGGGGAATTAAATTTTATTTAACTTTCACCTGTGGGGAATTATTTTTATGCTGCCTACATTTTAAAATATTTTTTGGTTGATATATCCAACCTCCCCTCCACATGGATGGCTGGCATTGGCGGATATATCCGCGCTCCCCATTTAAAAGGTTAATGCATATGGCCTCTATTCATAAAAAGTAGGGGTTGTGTTTTTACAGTTGCACCATCTTGGAGGGCAATGATCAGCTGCAATACAAGCTGAAATGACCTAAATTTATGGTAACCGTAATTTTTATACCCTATTCCTATTCAAACTATGAAATGTCCATAAAGAACTTCTTTCATACAATCATACACCCAAACAGTAAATACAAAGGAAGAGACCAGGAGAGTAGGGAATAGGGTACAATTTTGAACACGCTTATGCTGCTGCAGCAAGTAGCAAACCTAAGCAGCACTGGTCACAAATTAAGAATGTTTGGAATCCACTTTGCAAAGATATTTACTTCCCCAATTAGTCACTAAGGGTACATAATACAACTGAAGAAAATATTTTGACTTTTTAAATAATTTTTCTGCATTAAATGTTGCTTCTGTATTCAAGGATGTAAGTTACTTTCTCTATGGTGCTCCATTATGATAACACCACCTACCCATGTATATTCCCAGTTGTTCTTCATTTCAATTTAATTTCACAATCCTACAAAAAATCAAAGCATCTCATTTTCCATTTCTTGTCCTACAAATTTACAAACTGTAGCGTAAGAAGTGCAAGTACTTTGGAAACTATATATCTATATATTTTAATTTTATAACTAACCATAGTAATAGTGGAAAAAATTATGAATTTTTTGTAATCATAAAAGTTTACTTATTCTCTATAAACTTAATAGGAAATTCAAAGGAATAATGTAATAAATAAAATAGCAGAGAATCTTGCAGCAGTTGTGTCACAAGGTTGTTTTGGCAAGATTGGGATCTTGTAACAGCCTTTTCATGGCAATGTTGAAAATTGTAGCAACCATTTCAAGATTTCTATGCTACAGTAATTGATTTTTTGCAACCTTGCTATAACATAATATAATTTCATTTTCATCATTATTATGACAATAGTGCAGCAAAGTCAAAGCAATGATTGCAATACTCTGGTAAAAATTAAATTGATGGCACATATTTAATTAATGCAATTCAATGCAAAATCAGATAGTATAATAATGCTACAGAGAAAGATAAAAGTATATAAAATGTATGGTCAGCCCCCTTTCCCAATCATTGGACCCTCATAATTTTGTTACTAATATAGCTGCATTTCTCTCCTCAACCCTAGAGGGAGGATCAGGAAATGTCTATCAGCAAGGGGAGCCAATTTACCTCAGCTAAACTGTGTCCTGACCCTTTCACTTCAATGATAATATTAGCATTCAAAATCTGGTAATATTTTAAGCCAGTAAATTGTCGTATTAAAATGCATAATCTTTTGCCAAAAACTCTAGTGGCCCTTGTGCCCTTGGGATCAGGCTTTGGCTGGCATCAGATTTTCACAGGAAACAAAGTACTAAAGGGTGCACAACAATGATGACCGAAACAGAACTTGAATCCTCAACCATTGGGTTGGCAGGTGACACACTAGGTACCCACTGGACCAACCCAGTCAGCCTTTCTTTCAGAAATTATCATAATTTGTGGTTATTTAAAAAAAACTGTGGAAATTGCATATGTATATGCATTTCCTCTAAACATAATAAAAGTAAAATCAAGAGAAAAACCCTTATTCTTAGAGCACATAGCACAACATAGTAAAATGGTGTCTCAGCATTACCATTGTTGACAATATTAGCAACATTGCTACAATATTCCTTGTTATATGGGAATGAACAGATCCTTTTATATCAATTAGTTTTAATTAGGGATCTCCAATCAATAGCCCTCAATGGTATTTTGTCTAGCTCACAGATTCACTTGCTCATTCCACATATAGATCTTAAGTCACGGAAGGTAACTTGGTATTTCCTATTAAAATATATTTTCTCCAGCTGATGAAGTCTAATAGCATTAGCCATGTATCCAGGGTTTATTTAAGGGACTAGTAGAAGTCAATGACAAAGTTGAAGCAGTAAAACTTTGATGGTAGGGTTTTTAATCCTAGAGATGTATGTCCCATTATTGGGAATCATGACTTTAAATGTACCGACTTAGTAGTAGCAAGGAGTAACCTGATGAAATTAATTATTTTCCAAGTTCTCACCTTTTCTATTCTCTAATTCCTTTTGTGAAAGCTAAGGAAGGATATGACAGATACAGAAAGAAATAGCGGGTCCTTGTCTGCCCAAAAACTACTGGCCTATACTGTTACATATTTTTTATGCAGAGGTGGTCACTTAATTTTATTACATTTTGAAACCAGAAATATTCAGTAATTGCTAGGCAAGACAGCAAAATCACCCAGAACAGGTACTATACCAAAATCTACTCCTTGCACCTTCTCCTTACCCCTTCTAGTAGATGATGATGATTCCCGGTAAAACCAATTCACTATATTGGCACCACACACTAGCCTATAACACCATTCCACAAGCAAACACAGCTATGCACCTCCTATTCAAAAAAGATTCCAATGCCTCTGCCCTATGGTTCAAATGCCAGACAATCTAAGACCATAGATACCACTTCAGGAATAATTATTCACACTCATTTTCCTATCACAAGTGCCTGTGGTACAGCATGTAAACTACATAGGTGCTAGTTATTGCAGTTGGTAATATTACTATGTAATGCTTTCTGTTATAAGTAGTGTAGTGGCCAGGGTGTTAGCTTGCCCAAGGGTAAGTAGGGCCCCTGATGAAAAGGGCCCTCATAGATATGAGACCCTGATGAAACGTCACCCCCTTTGTCTCCTGGTGACCAATATTTTTAGACCCAGTCCACCACTAATTTTTATGAACAATGTAATGATTGATTATGGATATGTAGCTTTAAATTTTATCATTACATTTCATAATTCAGTGGCAGTAGTTACTAGATAATACACTAGTTGAAGTGTACTTATGCCTACCTTTTCCTTTGCCCTTGAAAAAGTGCTTTATTCTGTCGAAAGGTGTGGGTCTTTTCATGTCATCTTTAATTTTCTTCTGTAGCCTTTCATATTCAGATCGCATTTTATCAAGTTGTTCCTGAAGTAATAGATTGCAATGAATCATTTACAAATATTATCAAAAACCAAAGTAAGTAGACTATAGTAAACTATGCATGTGCATACTACATATCAACAGTATCTCAATGTGAACTGTGAATAAGATATCTATTCACTAAATAAGTACCCAAGCATAATGAAGTAAAATGTAATTCAACAGATTTCTGTGACATGAAAATAATAACCTGTTTATCTTTAATTGACTGCTGTACATCATTCCGATTTCTCCAGTTCTCCACCAGTTTCTCCACTTCAGCAATTGTAAATACATTATTTTTAAAATCATTAATAATTTCAGCCAATTGATCTTGAACATTATCAAGTTGTTCTTGAGATTTCTTTATTGCTGAAAAAAAGTAAGAAAACTTTATTGATTTTAGTGAAACATTTTATGATTTTTTCAACTATGCCTGACATTGCATAGTGAAACACATTTTTTCAAAAACTTTCTTTGCTGATAAATTGATGAATTAATAAACAAAAGGAATATTATTGAACCATCTCTCCAATATCATTGTTCTGAGAATCATATCCAAATGCATTTATTAACACAATCTAAGTTGTCATTTCCAATTTCATCTTTCAGGATTCATATTTATATGAATTGATGAGCTTCTGTTGCTTATAGATGACTTATATTTGATATTTTCTTAAATCTCTATTTAGCACATTCAAAACAGCTGAAACTCACCACTCTTTTTTAATCTTTGATGTATTTCATCCTCTTGTGACAGAGCTTCATCAACAAAAGATAAGTACTGATGCTCAACCTCAGAATTGTCCACTATTGGTGATTGGCCATTCCCTGTCATGAACATAGAAATGGATTTCAAAATGCATCCAATGAAAATTAAGAGATTGCTACCTATTTTTAATATCATATTGGCATAAATATATCTGGCCAAAATACAGTTACAACCTGTACCTACCAAGGTTGAGAGATCCTTAATACTTGTCTTTGGATTCTGTAAAAATCAACTGGCTGATTAGATGAAATTATCAGAATTTAGAAATTCCTCTTGGGTCTTCCACCAGATGAGAGTATCCGTCTAGGGAAAACCCGAGAGGAATGTCTACATTCAATATGCTGAGAAAGCACCAGAACATATTTATTCTGAATTTATGTACACACATTCATGCATTGCATTGAAAAAAAATGTGCTAGGAAATTCAGCGTAGTCACGGCTTATATTTTGTCTGTGTCAGTTGATTTGTAAAATAAAAGAAGCTTTGTGCACAGTTTCATAAAACTCTCTACATTTGGATCTCTGCCATAGATCCAAGGCATTCTAAATTAAAGATAAGGCTTCTTGAATAAGACTTCATGGAGAGATAAAGTATGTGATAGGAACATAAAACTACTCAATTTTCTAAGTGCTACTTAAGACAGCTGTTCCATGTGTCACTTGTACCTGCTCAACTAGCAATTACCTGTATCATTTAGGTGCTTCTATTTTTAGTTTCAAACAATAAACCATTCATTGCATTCAAACTATGATTGGTGTCTAGACCCAATCATCTATATGGGAAAGCCTAGCAATTACAAAGAAGGCTGGGAAATATCCAATCCGAAGATTGAAAAACTCTTAGTGACTCTCACACTTGAAAATTATATTTCTTTAATAACAAACTCAAACAAAATAATTCAACATGAGTTAATGGAACTCATCTGAGCTTTGGATAGGTACACAAAATTACCACTTTTAGGCATGTAATCCCCCATCTAGGCCAATTTTAAGAAAAAAGGTATTTTTATTATGCAAACCACTCAAAAATTTCCATTTTACTGATTATAAGGAAAACTGAATATAAATTGGAGTATTAGAGTAAATGAAAATGTAATAGAGAAAAATCATAATCCCTGTTTCTAGTAACAGAACCTAGTTCTCCTAATTGCCATCTGCAACTTACTCTGAACATCAAAGTTTCTGTCCTTAGGTTCATCAAAAATTTCTGAGGGATATCATTGATTGAAAAATCCAATCAGGATGAATCAATCAGTGCTAGTTGAATATTGGCATAGAATTGATCTTCTGTGTATGACTATTTCTATAAAAACTTCATCATGAGTGCTTTAATTCAGGCGATCTGGAGGAATTAATCACCCATATGAATATACATGAATTACAATGAAATTGAATGGGAATCAGCTACAGAGTGTAGGGGCATCTGATATTGCTTATTTGACAATATAATAAAAACCTTTACAAGAGTACCTTTTGGGAGGGTTTTTTATTATGTAATTGGTGCAGAAGGGCTGTATCACAAGTAATTCTCATTTCAGTTGTGCTTTTCCCTTTCTATTTTGGTTGATGTAGGTGTAACTCAGAAGAAAAGGAGACAACTGGACCGACCTCATAGACATTTATCTTTGGAAAAAGTGCATGAAAACTGCTTTTGGTGCGGAAGGGTATATATATTACAAGGTATATCAAAAGATACTCCCATTTTATTGTTTTTTTAGTGATAATTCTATTAGAATATTTTGGGTTTGTATGCACATACCATATTTGTTGGTGTATAGCACACACCAGCATGTAACAAGCACCCTAATATTATAAAGGAAGTTTTAGTATAAAAAACAAAATTTAAAATGAGACAAGGGAGCTCTGAAGTTTTGGATTATACACTCAATAATTAATATTTTTAGCCATTTTAAGGCTAATAATAAGAAGGAAAGTGTGCCTAATCTTTGAAAGGAAAAACATAGCTATTTGATCTAGTTTACAAGAAAAAAAAACATTCAAAAATTAGGTAAGTTTAAATAAAAAAAAGTAGCATGTCTATAGTTAGAATTAAAGTAGAGTAGGTAGAATTTCAGCCCTAAACTTTATGAAAAAAGTGAATTTATATGCCAGTAAATACAGATACCTGCAGACCTCATGGAATCCATTGATAACATTATACAGAGGTGTAAGCTGGTTTAGACTGCAATATGATATGCATGAAAAGTTAGATTTTTTCTTTCTCAGTGACAGGCGAGGAATAATGTAACTTGGAAGGACATAACATGAAGAATACATCTACCATCATTAATTATTTCAAGTTTTCCTCTTTATGGCTTAATGTGCAAAGATAATTTTAATTGTATCATCAGGCTACACAATTTTTAAGTGTAACATGCTTGAATATTAAATTGATTTTTTTCAAGAAACTGCAGGAAATACCGCTACAGTACCTTCAGCGGAGTCACCCACAGCTGTGCATAAATAAGCGAAAAATTCACAGTGTAGAAATGACTCCCATGCACCAGGACTTGAGCCCGGATCCCTCGATTTCCGGCCGAGAGCTTTAGCCGGTGAAGCTACCCAGGCATCCTCTTACACTGTGAACTTTTTAGGGCTATCCCTCCAGCCATCTATATAAAATTCACAGTGTAGGAGGGCTCCTGGGTAGCTTCACTAGCCAAAGCACTCAGCCGGAAATCGAGGGATCTGGGTTCGAGTCCCAGTTCAGGCGAATGGTTTCTACACTGTGAATTTTTCGCATATGATTTTTTTAATAGGTACCTACATACAATATCGTCCTTATGAAGTTCGTGGCCATAATTCATCAATTTAATCCCAAATCAATACTGATTAGCTACCCAATGATTGGTTAACCATTTTCAATGGCCTGAAATTTCTGTGCCCAAAAATTATCTACCAATAGCAGTTTCACTGTTTGCCAGATAATATTGATAATATCATATGCAAGAATATGACCAATTCAAGTAATTGTATGCACTTTAAAGAGAATTTATTGTGAATCAGTAATATGTAGGTACCTGCTGGATGCATTTCCAAGTATCCATTTACAACAGTATTTAGGTTCATTGTCATGGTTGGTGATTGCACTCCAAGCATTGTGAGGGGTCTTGCTGATGGTGGCACTTGGTATGTCTCACTTAATGGTCTTGGTTTGTGGTAGTCAGTTTCAGACAGGTTCTCTACAAATAAGTGAAAGGTTAAAGGATTCTTGTGAAGACAGCATACATCCATTTAATAATAACTTAATATTAGTATTCTGAGAGCCAAAGTAAGCAGTTGACATACCAATAACCTGTCAGGCAATATATATTTGCTCACATCTTTGATAAAGTTTTAATAAACTTATATTAGTATTGATATGGTAGCAAAAAATAGTTGAGTAAGTTATTTATTCATTTGAAGGAAGCATTCCACATGCAAAAGTTATATAGCAAAAAGGTGCTTCAATCTTTTAGCAAATGATTGATGCTAGAGAATGCTAAAGAAAATATAATATATACAGATATACATATGAGTGTTGATAATTTCTTCTAAATTTCCAAATACTGTTCAGGATTTCACATTATAGTAAAAAATATTAAACAGAAATAAATTAATTTAAAATCTGCCTCTCACCTGGGGTACTATTTTGGTTTTGGCAAACCATCTTGAGGTAGCTATACATACTGCTGAATTCACTCATTTGCTGCAAAATTAAGATGTATGTTAAGAGCTATTTTTAGATGCTAATTTAAAACAGTTCACTGCTACATATGTGATGGTGGAGCTCAAATTTTTTCAGTTAATAAGGGATTTAACCAAATCAGGTTGTATGAGTTACTTTTGGTGTGGTAGGTCTCTTACATTATTTATTTTTATATAAAACATTTTTAGTTGGGTTAGGAGAGTAGGTATATCTAGGTTAGGTAAAAAACCGATGCCTGCACAAACTCTTAAGTAAGATGCACTGCTAGATATAGTTAATTTTCATACATGTAAGATATTTTTACAAAAGATGCAACAGCACCTTTGAAAACTTGGCATTTCAAAAATGCTCAGGACTTCCTACTATGAAAATGAGCCTAGAAAAAAGTAGCTAAAAAAGAAGAAAGTAAAGAATGTACAACCATAGGTATATAAAATTGGACTTCATATCCATCACTTACATAATCTCCAACCTTAATTGGAATGTGCATACGTACACATTAACTAAGCTAGCAAATGTGCACGTCTGACTTTCCTTTACGGTTAATGATATTAACAGTACCTTCTAGTGTCATACATTATGCTATGTGAATTGTTATTATATAGTAGCAAGCTAGTTATGCTCAATTTCCACTATGCAAGATGTAACTTATTCCTAGCCTACTAATTATTTTATGTGTTCTCGAGAAGTGTTAAAATCAATTAAACCTCAGAAAAAAGTAGTCTGTTTTATGGCCAATAATAGTTGCGTGAAACTAAAACAGACAACCTTCTGGTCAGCAATCAAATTTGTCAATTATAGCCATCTCGGGAAAACTGAAAATATTTTCACGCAATAAACTACCATTTAATGCATTTTCAACAATAAATTGGGGAAATTGAGAGCTTTTAAAGAAATAAGAACAATGTGTTATAAAATGTATACACTGCAATCATACTACCTAATGTGATGAAAAATTGCTTTATGTAAATATCATATTTGGATACACTTCATAACCACTTACAAATGAATCCCTTACCATAGCTGCATCTAAATAATTTTAATGGCATTATTTGGTACTGACCATTATGGAGAGAAGGTGAGACACAACATTTACAGTCTTATTACCTGTATTACCTCTCTTTATACACTCAGTGGACTAGTACAATTGTTCCACTTTTATAGTGAAAGGTACCTCTCTCTGTATTCACAGTGAATAATGTTAAACTATTTTAACTGATTATCATGATCCACAGTACCCAGAATGAAAACTGATTATGACATAAGAACACCATGAATTCATTGAAAAACCACAAAGAAATATTTTCTAGTCAGTGTTTAACAATGGTCTATTTCCCTGACATTCTGGTAAAAATTTTAAAGAAACACAACTACCAGAGTAAATTTGTACACATTGAATAAGGTTAAATTTATTTAACAAAAAATTAGGGCTACCAGTATCCAAGTAATATGTATTAACAATGGGGCCATTTGATATAAAGTTATTTTGGTCCCTCAGATTTCACACATTAAATCTATTCTCTCTGGACAGTGAGCATCTCATTGTATAACAAATTGCTAATTAGTGACAATCCTTTTTTTTTACTATTTTGATATCTCCTCATACACCCTTCCCTCCTTCATATTAACTCTTAACCCTTTTACTGCCATGGGCTAATCTATTGGCTCACTCTGTTTATTTTAGTTACACCTAAATGACAACATAGATAATAAAAACTGGAAATTAGACAATAGACACAATAGGCAGTTAACCCAAAAATCTCATATATGTTGACATGAATATGAACTTCATTAATTAATATTTAGTACTTAAATTAATGTGAAAACAAGATTTTTACTAACTTCATTGGGTTTGGCAGTTTTCACACAGTCAAACTGCAAGGGCCTGTCAGCAAAAGGGTTAAGCAGGTTGCATTACAGTTGCAGTCTTCATGAAAAATATCCCCACATTTTTTTTCACCGTATCTATCCTACACACAGCTAAAACTCTGAAGTTTTCATCACTTCGAGTCACAATTTATATGACAAAGAATGAGATATCTGTTCAATGTATAGTCCCCCTTAGAGCATTTATACTGTTCCCCTATTTTCCAAGAACCAATTTTTCCGTGAGCTGAGTTAAATTTAAAAAGGATGCAGTAGTACTTTGGATATCATTTGAGAACCTTGCTCTCAGCATTAGAGTGCCTGCAATGAAATTCTGAAAACCAGTATTTGACAGGTATTTCATACGCAGGAAGAAGATTAATTATAGGAGTATAATTTAAAACTCATTTATCTATGCTACAAACTTGATTCTTTGCAATTAGAAAGAGCATTACTTTTCATTGATAATAAATCTCCAAAGTTGGATAAATATCCTAAAAGTCCATTTGTGCTCTATTGAAATTACATAAGAGAGAAGTTCATCAATTATTACCTTGGGGATTATTCTCTGCAAATGTTAGTAGATAATAAATCCCTATATTACACATGAACAAAAAACTCATTTTTGATGATCAAAAACACCACGACAGTACCTAATTTTTATTTTTCATGCTAACAAAATTATCATATGCGACCAATTTTATGCATGCCTTAATTTTTTTGTAAATCAACTTATATGTATGCATTAAAGACTGAAGCAGGATTTATTAATTTTATGAATTCTAGGAAAAAAGTGTGTAGGTACTCCTAAAGTGGATCCAAAACTAAGTTGGTAGAATGCGTAAGAAATTCTAACACTTCCACCAAATGTCAAACATATCAAATGAAATCTCTTACAAGTGAAATTAAATGCTCTTGTGTCAAATTCTGGGAAATTCTTTCATAAAATTCAAAATTTATATGTGTTCATAGAAAATTTGCAACAAATAAAACTTAGGAAGTCAAACTGATTTTTGTCCTACCCAAAAAATAGCATATATATCAGCTCTGAATTTGAAAAACAGTCCCATTTTGTTAAAATCTTATGAATTCACCTCCTATGGAAGAAAGGTAAGAAATTAAATTCTTCAAGGGATTATGATATTCTGATATGATTTAGACTACAAAAAATAGGTTTGTAAGTACCTACCTAATTGTCCTTGACAACTAAATAATGACTAAATAGTTCATCCTTAATTTGAAACAGACCAAAAAGATGTATGCCGCATTTTTGTGTGTTTTGTATGTGTATGCAAAATTTATATTTTAAAATAATGTAATTGTTAGGATGAAAATAAAATCCTGACTGATAATAGGATATCTTGTAACCAAAGGCCCTTCACTGTTGACTTCTGTGATGGAGATGATTTTTGCACTGCCCAATTCCCCCAAGAACACTGACACAGTTGAATAGATTAAATGTTGCAATTTAATTGTTTGCGCTTAGTAGAAAAGTTAAAATTTTGCAAAATTAAATAACAATGACAATTCTTACTACACAAAAATCACAATAATACAGATATTAACAAGTGATATAGAAAAGTTTGCTCTTTGAGGTTTTTTCTTTGACTTTATTTTAAATTATGAACATTTTAATACAAATTTCCTGAATAAACTGACAAGAACACCTGCAAACTGGTATAATTATCATTAATATATACAGAAGAAATGACATATGAAGAGAAAACTGCATAATTTGCACAACTTCATGGAAGTCTTAATAATCATAGATACATGATACTGTTATGTGCAGAGTATTTCTTCATAATATTATGCATTGTGTTTAGGAGAATATATTTTCATTTTTACAATGCTCAAAGATCCATGTCCATAACTCACATAAGTTACCATTACAAAAATGAATTTTTGAAAACAAATATCATAAGAGCTACCAACTACTTCCAATTATTCTAAAGAATGAGAAACATTTGGATTCTCTTTCTTGGGATAATGGAGGAATTTGACCATGGGAAATTAAAAGAAATTCACAATGGGATGATAAGAAGTTCTTCAAGTTCAATAAATAGGTATAATATGACTTCCACTTATTTCGGAAAATTATGCAAGTGTTTTCTCACTAAACAATATTTACCCATAAAGACTTTTACTGTGATGGTATTTGGAACTGATACTGACCATTATGGTTAGATAAATGCAACATAATTAGATACCATTAGATAAATGCTACATAATTGCCATAAACAGCATGTTTACCCATAAAATCCAAGTATTTTATTTAGTGTAAGGGTAATGAAAGAAACAGTATATGGTATTTAATCTTATCAACTATATAATTTATTTTCAGCTCTATTAAATTTTCGTACGGACAGTTTCACCATTCTGCTAAGTAATAGAATTTAAGTTTTCCAGTATCAGATAAATTGGGATCTTGTCATATTTATCCAAGTTTTTTTAAATTCTTGCAACCAGAAAAATCTGGAGGTTATGACTATGAACCAATAAGTATTTTAGACTCAAATAAAGCTCTAAAACCCATTACAGATGTTTGTCAGTATTGTTAAGAAACATTTTGAAACAAATGATCCAGTTAAAATCCTTCTTACCTTAAGGAAATCAAAAAATACAAATGCAGATAATTGCTCAACTTCAGTCGTCAAATTGTTTGGATGTTTTACACACTCAGCAATTGGTTAAAATGCTCTTTATATCAGTTTTTTACTATGAGCAGAACTTTAACTTGAAAATAAATGTTTTCGGACAAAAAACTCTTCAGTTACCCATAGATAGAAATGATTTCAGCATCGTGATAGAAGAAGTTGCTAGTGTCCAACACTGCATATCCAATGATCACAAAGAACTGTAGGCAAGCAGCTTAATGGTGTACACTACAAAACTTATTGGAAACTGCTGAATCAAGTATTTGGGGTCAGCATTCCAGAAATAAACAATGACTGTTAATCTGCACTAGATTAATAAAAAAGAACAAAAAGCAGGAGTTAGGTGACCAGCAAAACTTTTAAAACAAAGCACAGCCTTGATGACATGAAGCAATGACTAATTAAATCATTACTTTTGTATATTTCCGGTGAAAATGCTTTCCCAATCTGCTATACCAACTAATTGTAAGTAGCAACCATGATGCTGCTAACCAGCCAGGTATGAGAGTCACCACAAAAAGCACCACTCATCAGAGGCTTTCTCTTCTTGGATGAATATCCAATTTCAATTTGTCAATTTACTTTTAAAAAATTTACCAAATATCCTTTTAGGGAATTAGCCAATTTGGTGTGCCCTGCTTTCTCTGCCATTTCCGCTGGTGTCTGTTCACATACATTTCTCAGATCACAAGCGTGCTCTCCTCCTGGACACTCAAGTAGCTGCCATGACAATTTCTCAAGTCCAAACCTTGCAGCAAAATGAAGAAGTGTTGGATACTCTTCAGATCCTTAAAAAAATTACACATGAAAGTGTATTAATTTGATGTGATTTCCGATGTGTGTAAATATATAAAGCACCTAACAGAGGTTCAGAATAACATGTAACGGTTGGTGCAGGGTGTATGGTGCCATAGACAAGCCATCAGCCTTATTGCATCAACTGCCATGCTTTAATGACTGAAATATATCTCTAAAAACCTACACGATAACCCACAAGGGCAGGGAGGGGGGTGTTATGCCACTAGCCATTCTGGCTATCTTGTTAAGTTGTAAAATATATCTGTATTCCTAAAGAACAGATTAACGTAGACATTAAGATGGCTCACAGAAGGGTAGCTGGCAAAAAAAGATGATTGATCTTCATAACATGCAAACATTTCCATAATCATTATTGTCATGATGGATGATGAAAATAGTACATACTATCACCATTCATCAAATTCCATGTTATGGAAGCCAATGTAACACAACTTCCATCATGCAACTGCACTACCACAAATTATTAGAGCTGGGCCACAAAAAGAGTGATTGTATACTGTGCCACCGAAGGAAGCCACCTAACAGGTGATAGTACTAGCAACAGTGTGCAAATATATCTATTGTTTTTCCCAAAGAGTTTGGTTGGCAGGGAACATTTAGATCCCAAAAATAAAAAATATTCATTTGTGTGACTGAATAAATTATATTGACTGGAATTTTGACACTATCACCCAAATTATGGTGTAGGTGAAATAGAAAAGTATACAGACATTCATATTTGGTATTTATAAATGTACACTTTCACAATAATTTGTGCCTGGTGATATTTCTGTGTTAGTTCTTTCATGTTCTCATAATGTTGGCATGAACACATTCTTTCAGAGACCAGAAGCACAAAGTATACCCTAATGACTATGTTCAGTTTGTCCTGAATGAGATCCAATTATAACGTACTAAAGCACTTCACTGGGTGTGACGAGTATACGAGATGTTTTCTTTGAACAATGCAATAATTATAATTTTAGTGCAAAAACAAAAAAAGTGATAAATATCACTTCTTAAGAAGTCTATCCCCAAATGAATTCCACTTCTTGCCAATTGACAACCCCCAGTAAAGTGGTTAAGCTGATGAATTCTCATGCACCAGTGGCCAAATATTTGCACCAGTAGGATACAATCACATTCCGAGGAAAAAATATATTTAAAAGATCAAAAACGTGATGACACACAAAAAAGTATCTTCACATGCCCATGAACTTGAATAATACTTATCACAACAGAAGAAATAGTCAATGGCAATCTTACTTGAGTAAGACCTTTGGTTTAATGCTGTAGGAGCTGGATGTAGGAGGTTGAAGTGGGGAGGAATATTTCGTTGGAATGCTGCTAAGAGAAAGTTATCTAGTTGATCCTTCTCTCCAGGACTAAACCCTAGGGTCTGGAATAATAAAAAAATAACATGGTATCAAACATATTCTCACTTTCAAATTTATTGCTAAACAATTAATAATTATGGCCACACAATACACCTTAAAGTTAGAATAAAAACAGAGGACTCACCAAATGATCCAAAAGTGCAATAATTCTATTGTCCTTTTGAGGTAATCAAGATCTGTGGCTAGAGTTTTTTGGTGAGTTTTCATTTTTAACCACTCGGGGACAAAATGAAAGCGTCTCAGGGGAAGCACCCCACCAAAAGTGCTAACCGGGGTGGACTGCCCCTACGCCACTGGTCAGAGAGCCAGCAGTGGTAAATGAGGGTGCCTTCCGAGTGGCAACATTATTTTATTTGCTTCCATTAAATGGGCTATCACTCACTCACGTAGTCAAAATCAGAACTCGAGAGAAGATATTTTCAGAGATTAGTTAGCATTAGAAGGCTTTAATTCCAAAAACGATATCTATTTTTAAATTTTACTTTCAATTTAATAATTACCATGAATTGCTTACGTAAGATTTAATTGGCTATTGAATGTAAAATGCCGTCCTAATTCGGCGTCAGGATAACTTACGCACTGACAAGAATATGTAGTCACACTTGGGGAATCAAATTGAGGAGGAAGCATGAGATTTACCTTTAAAAGCGAAATGAACTTAACGCACGATATGATTATAAAGACCGATATTTAATTCTCCCAAAAACTGCAGTAGGTAATTAACCTGAAGATTAGCTTGACGGTGAGGGTAGAGTTGCGTCACCCGCTCGAAATGATTCTACCAACCAAGGACCGTTAATAATGGTCCAGGATTCGGACAAAAATGATCAGCACGTTCTCCTAATCGATTGTGCGTGCGGTTTCCGTCTTTTTAAAGAATATAGAGTGCATTAAATTTCGAAAACAACTGTTTGCATCTGATGCAAAAATGGTTAAAAAACAAATCCTGAAAATGTAGAGTCCAATCGTAAAAAAAGCCAGCTACATCATCTTCAACAAACCCTTTAAATCCCCAGTGAGCAAACAAAATCGACTGTTCACGATCTATTCGCCAACCTGTAACAATTTATACTCTAGCGTTAGGAGGGTATCCCTTCGCACCGATTATTTTGAAAAATAACATTTACTTCCAAGCATTCATAACAAAACAAAAATGTAGTTTCGTACGAAATGACATTAAATTTCGGAATCGGGCTAACATATGTGCAATTAGAAATCCGCGGTTGACAAAATTTTCGGCGGAAAGAAAAAAATGAAATCTACTTTTGAAACGGAAGGAACTCAATAAATGAATTTTCACTGTCTCGTAAATTTTAGGTTGATTTGACGGGCAAGACGAATTTTTTCAGTGGTTACCATCGCACCGAAGTGTACTAAATAGGGTGTACTTAAGGGATCAAAAGTTGATTGCCATGGAAATAAGTCGAAAGATAGTTTTGAGGAGTAAGGATGGGTATGATATTTTTAAGACTTTAACGAATCAAGTTTATTCCAATGGATTTCATCAGTTTCATCCTCCAAGTATGTACAATTTAAGTACCCAGAAAGTATGCACAAAGAGTTACACAAAAAATAATGGGGATAAACTAATAGGACCAAGTAAAAGTAGTAGAAAAATATTGTGAGGATATGGAAGTTTACTGAGACGTGGGAAAATGGATGTGCCGTGCAGGAAGGTGAAATAACCTAGCTTGAATTAAATTAGGAAAATCGGTACACACTATTAAAGATGCGAGAGGAAAAACAAGAATCATAACAATACAATATTCAGCGAAGGTGGAGAAATTTCATTAAGGAAATTAACGGTTAAGATATCAAGTCAATAAGGCGTATGGAAAAAGAACAACAAAAAAAAGGAGAATGATGTCGATGAGGTTAGCCTACATCCGGGAACACTTACTTAACTGGCTGATAGAAAAGCTACCACGGGAAACAAAAGCACACTATGTGGTGGGAATAGATAAAATCCAGAGAAAGTCAAGGTTTTGGGAAAGAGTGGAAGGAAGAGTTTTATGGGCTCGTTGGTAGCCATTATTTGAGGAGGGCTAGAAGTTTGCCGAGAAGACATCGTTAGATCAATATTAATTCAATCCCCGAAAAAGAGGGAGGCAGCTTTATGGGAGCAATTAAGGCCAGACGTTTTGTTTCGCACGCCGCAAAGGAAGCAATACGGATTATCAACAAAAGGATAGAGAAGAGAGCAAATAACTACCTAGGCATGATAGATTTTAGTTCAGAAAGGGGGGGGATACGCTAGATTCCGTAATAGTAATGAAGTCGTTGATAGAAAGGAATGAGTGAATAATACAAATAGGACATTTTTTGATTTCGCGGATTTAAAAAAGTTCCTACGGAGTATACTGAGCTACATTAATGAACGTATTGCAGAACGTATTTGAAACCTGTATATAACCCACACTGTACAGGTAACCGTACCGGATGGTGAATAAGAATGAGCAGTGATAGGTAAGGAAGTAATATAGGATTGCCAACTATTTTCCTTATTTTTTTACAAAGATGATCAGAGTAACTTTAAGCGAATGACCGCTGATGCATTTACACATGCGAAAAATTCACAGTGAAAAAATCATTCGCCTGA
>LYUA01001916.1:323316-334555 GCA_002093875.1 Calopteryx splendens | reverse complement strand
AACACGAAGCAGCAAGACGACTCGTGTATCCTATGAAGTGTGCGCCGATCATCTGATCTCGCCGAGGCGTAAGCTCCCCGACGTGAAGCTTGTTCTGCATAGGGTGTCCAGAAATACCATCCTTCTGTCTTTGAGCGACGATTGAAGCCGTCAAAAGGTCCTTCCGGAGTTCCCAACAATAGACGATCAACGAAGTGGCGAGCACACTGTTTTGCGGACATCAGAGATTCCTCCACTGACTGACTCACTCACAGTCTGTGAGGCATTTACAAATTTACATTCATTATTATCACCTACGAATTGTCGACCTCTGTTACTTTCAGACCGCCTTAAACTTATGGAAAGTCGCTCCAAATTCATGAGAAAGGAAAACTTTGGTAATGTTTCCAAGAACGCTTACACGCGTTTTTTCCGATTTTACGAACCGAACGAGTATTATCAAGAATGTCTCCGCCTATAATGATGAAATAATTAGAAACGTTTTAAGGCTCGTATTCCAAAAATCAATTTAACACGTACTCATTAAGCTGTCTCAAGCCGCCCATTTGAGAGATTAAACCTAAGTACTATCAAACCATTTTCCTTAAATTTCCTTCGACATAGGAGAAAACTTGTAGAGGACGGAGGTATAAAAAAGGTCCCTTCAAATTATTATCGAAATCTGAATAAACCCGACTCAATGTATTTCAATTTCAAGTGAACAGAGAATACTTTCACGATTGGGCTGCCTCTCGCCTACATTACCACTCTACTAATCACTACTACCACCACTAATCTATTTTCCTCGGACATTAGTACCTACAGTTCCGTCCTTGGAAACAATTCCTTCACGATTAACGAATTCGATAAAATAATTTAATTAATTATTTGGGAAGTAATCGCTTGGATTTGCCGCATTAGGTGCCGCGAAAAATGAAACGTCAAGTTTTTAATTATAACGTGGAAGATAGGAAAGCTCTTCAAACAATTATCTATGAAAAGGAAATAAGACCTGTGGACATTTACAGCTAAATATGTTCGCTGTGAAGGTATAGGCAATGGAATTAATGAATTAAAAATTAAATCTGCCACGGATGCTCCAATTTGCTTTCTGAGATCACGTGCGTTGCAATTGCATTGCATTTGATAGAAAAGTTTCTTTTCCATACAAACCCCTGTCGCTGTCTTTCCACGATAATTTTCTTTCTTCCCTCTTCCCTCACCACCCCATTAACAACAACATAATCCCATAACTTGACGCAGCACTAAGAAAAATTTTTAATGGGCTGGGGACAGTGGCGAATATGTTCGTCTCCTCCTACCCCTCGCTCTCACCCCTCGCACTCGCTCCCACCTCCTCGTCTCCCGGAAATTTTAATCCCATAAGACCAAGTTGAGTATGTCCTTTCGATGTAAATGTCATACGAAATTTAATTTTAGTTTGCGATTCAAAAAATACCAACAAAAAAACGAAATAATAATTAATCCAATAACAAATATGCTAGCAACAAAACTTTTCGACTGGAGAAATTTATTCTCCAGGCACAGTGCAGTTGACAAAGATCAGCATTAGCTCCTCTCAACCCTTCTCCCCTCCGAAAATATTTTATGGTTACCCCACTGTCTGGTGAACCGTTCGCGATATATTTTTTCGTTTTTTATTATTTGACTTCAACATTAGCAAACATCTACTTTGAAGACACACTTTAGGTTGGTCTTTTCACGGTAATTCATGAGAAACTGCACGGTGGCCCTCGAGGGATTTTCCTCTCCTCCGCGTCGGAGTACTTTAGACGACGCCCACGAAGGGGAGGCGTCTCGCAGGTGATGAGGGGAGGGAGAGGGGAATGGGGGGAGGGAGGGAAGAAGGTTGAGTGCAAGCCAGGAAGGAAAACAAGGTCAAGGTGGGGGACGCATATGAGGAAAAGATAAGCTGAGTGAGAGAAGTATGACGAAAGACTGGTAGGCCAAAGAGAAGGGTGTGGGAAGGCGGGTGGGGATTGTAGGCAACTGTAAACCCCCTCATTGAATAGGACACCACCGTTTGCGAAAGGTAAAAATGGCCCTCGTCTTATAGTAGTTAAAAAGGGAGGCGATCGAGGGCGGGGGATATTTGCGCCATAGGACTTAGGCGTTCAATTTGGTAGAGGCACGATTTCCAGTGGAAGAAGGAAGGTTGGAGAGTAGCCCAATAACCTGCTCTTAACGAAAGGCACCAGGGGGTTCACAATTTAACCTCAAACCCTAAGGATTGAGTTCTTGAAGTACTCTCCAATTGCAACCTGGTAGGGAATAAGGTGCTTTAATATTATGGCAACCACTGGTTACGAACCCGGACCCTTGATGTGAGAAGCTAGTGCCCTAGGCACCGCTTCAACCTGGCCTCGATTAGCAAATTACGAAATCGGTGCCTCAGATTAGGTATTTTTCTCAATTGAGAACAAAATATTGCAAATATATCCTCTCAACTACGAAATATAATGTTACCCTATTGTTCCGGTCCTTAGGAACATTCATGGTTTATCGAAATTCGTGACTGTTAACATATTATTCATTTTTTTATGCGTTCAAATTGAGTGAATAAAAATGTTTACATTTACGCATTAATTTGCATTTTAATAAACAGATTATTTTAGAATTGACTTAATTCGCAGGCATAAAGAAACTTTGCACGCTCCTAATAGTTACTACTGTGTGTAGAATAAGAGAGGCCAAAAGCCCAAAAGTAGCGCATCCAACTGTACCAACTGAACCCGAAAACCCGAAAACTGGAGAGAAATTCTACTGACACACACCGCGGAAACCTAAGAACCAACACAACTGTGTGTATATTACCAGCAATTGCCAAAGTTTCAAAACGAATTATGCCATGATTATGTATATACGTACTCGAGGTAAATCCCTCATTTTTTTCCCAATATCAAATAAATTGAATATTCTATTATTCGTGATAATGGAGTATTGATTATTCGTGCTTAGCATCTCTCAGCATATGAAGAAAGGAATAGAATGTGTTCATAATTCACAAGTGCCTTAACCTGTTGGAAGGGCCGGCGGAAATGGGGTAGTGCTTTCACTGTGAAGTTATAGCAAGTAAATGGGGACGAAATGAAAAACATTTCCAAACCCAGGTTACATGAAAGATTACGATTTTGTACGGATGGAATACCAATCTACATACTCAAAAGGAGTGCATTGGCGATAAGAAATATGTGATTGGTGACAAATTGCAGCCGGTTAAATAAAGAAAATGTGATGAACGAACAGAAAGACCGAAAAACAGAAAACTCTCACTAATATTGCTAATCCTGGTTTGAGATCCACTGTTAAGATTAAGTACATGACTTGAAATATATGTTAAATACAACTTGTTAAGAAATGTTTCCATATATCTACTTACGTTTCTCATACACGTGTACCATAAACTCACTTAAGTAGTGCAATTTATTCACACTTAAAATTCACGTCTGAGTCCAATGCACGGTCTCTCATGACCCACTCATTCCACCTACCGTTAGCAGAGAATACTCGCTAACCGAGTTAAAGCTGTCGTGTTAAAAAAGCGATGGTACTCGTAGGGCAGCGGCGTCTTTTCATACTCATGATTTGTAATACTTTCAATTATTCTTTCTAATAAAGGTTGAGTTAGGACGATCTGCCGATTCCCTCTCTTCCATCTTCTCCCCCTCTTATCCTGCAACTCTCCCTTAGTCGATAGATAAGACTTAGATAAGTCTGCCTTGTATCGTTGCCTGCCACTCTCCCACGAAATTTTTCTTCTTTTTTCGAACTTCACCTAGCTACTTCTTCTCTTTTCCCACCACATTCGAGACTTCATTTTTTTTCTTTCCAAATTATTTCCTCCGTGCTTAGTCATACTTATCCTATATTGCTAAAACAAGCAAACTCAAAATCCCAAGTGAGAACCTTCCTCCTTTGAGTTGAGGCTAATTCTTTCGGAGGAGAGCCTTCTTCATTGAAGACTTCGTCTTCAAGTGCGGGTGTGAAAATATATACTGCAGCATCCCTTGTAAGTGCTTTGGTGAAGAAAGATAGTTTTAAACAATTACAACATCTCGAGGTATATTCATTCACCGCTCCTCTTCTGATATACCGATCTGCTAATCGTTGAAATGAAATCGCTCTCGAGTAAAATTTCCCGGAAGGAAACTGTTCCCCGTAAGGGGACCATTCAGGATATTTACACTTAAGTGTATCTAACAAAACACAATTAGGACCTTTGATGTTGGAACAATTGGAAAATGCGGATATAGACAGAAGGGAAAAATTTAGTTAATTTTATGAATAAACGAAATCCTACTGTTTACGAGTATTTATTTTAAAGGCATATTAAAACTAAGTGATCATGGCAGGATAAAATTTAATTTATCTGCTTTATACGATTAAGTACCGATCAGTCATATTTATTTAAAATTACAATTCCAACATATATTTAAATGATAGGCAACACCTGTAAACAAACTCCCAAAGAAAATTTATCGCCATCACAATCTTATAAAAAACATCTAGTGCATTGTGTTCAATGTGGGCTTTGCTGGCAGCCATGTGAAACATTCATGTAAAAATTAAACCTTCCATTCTATTTCAGTTTCCAACCTCTAAGAATTAAGTACAACTCATAAAGTAATTGCATGCATTTTCCTGGATCTGTTTTATCATCGTCACGGAGATTATTATTAGGATTATTATAAGGATAAAGTCCAAATGTACAGCTTAAAATGAGGGAAAAAATGGAAAACGTCGGATTCGTACTTATTATGAGCGTATGGGCCGTTAGAGATTGGATGAAAATGAGATATTGTTAAACTATTGGATTAGAGTTTGAATTTTTCATCTCCTGGATCTCATCAAAAGTTATTATGCTATACCTTCAATTCCGCTGATTAAAGATGAATACAATGTGTTTACAAAGTTTTTTCAGTGCAATTTGTTTTGTGTTCAGTAATTTTTCTTTGAAGAACCATAGCCTTGTTAACGCAGTGCGAATACAGGATAATAAAAATGGCGTATGTGATGGAAAATGGAGGAGGAGAGATCTCAGAAAGGTGCGTGAATAACTTCCAAAAAGAAAATAAATGCGTTTATATTATGCGGCATGACTTGAAATGGGTAATTTTCACGAAATAATTTGAAATGAAATTATAATATCTACTGAGACAAAACTAACAAATTTTTAATGTCCATATTATTGTGTTGATTATAGAGAGGAATGAAAAAAAATATTTAAAACATTCTCATCACAGTATTAATTTGCCCGTTGCAATGGAATTCGAAGAACATATGCAATGGATACATCAGGTGGGAAGGTTTTTTTGAAAAAGTTAGACTGAATAAATTGCACGAACTTTTATTGAGATATCACATTACATCTTATTATGGATACAAAATATTTTATTCTACTACGGTATTATTATCAGACAATGGGGCGTTTAAACACATGAATCCAGACCCTCGTCCTATTTCCACGGGGCAGCTTCATCGGGAGTGCTTCATCGTCTACTTGGAGTCCTGAGCAGCGGGCACCCACGCGGAGCAGGCCTCGAAGGCAATTTCGCAGAGGGCAGATAGTGCCATGACTCGAGATTCGGCGTCTTCCGAGAAGAAAGAACGTTTTTCTGTTAGTTTCACCACCTGGAGTTCATATATTTATATGCAATCGTTGATTGACTTATATATCACATTTGAGGACTACCACCAGCACTTTTGTCTTCCATACAGGTAATATTCTAAGAGTAAAATGAATTGTAATGATGAAACGAAACAAAATTTAGAGAGTATCAATTTGAGCAATTGGGATATTTCAGAGTTTGGGATTTACTCTGAGAAAGAGTGGGAATAAAAGTAAGGAAATCAGGCTAGGAATCAAATAACCAAAAGAGGAGGTAATTTACGAACGCGATCCTTAGAAATTACGGTAATAAATTATTCGCTAGAAATTAAAACGGAATTTTATAACACCTTTAAAAGCTCCGAAACCTGTTATTTTAGTATTAATGACTAGAGCTTTTTCGAGATATAGTTATGGAGAAAGATGAGGAAAATGAGTCAGAGGGTTAAAATTACAATGGAGCAAGTGCGTGTCTATACATATGTGCTTTACGAAAAAATATCGAAAAAGGAAGAATATGGGGAAGGATTCTGAAAGGTACTGCTGCGTTGAAGGATGTCGAGAATGGATTGGTTAAACGGGGAAGAAAAATGGAGGGAATAGTTTTTTGTAATGTAAAATGGGGGTAGGGTGTAAGGGAAGTTGTGGAATAAACTTATGAAAAAAAAGGAAATTTATGTTAAGTATAGATGGTTTAGAAGTCCACGAGATGATGTAGTACTTTTTCAGTTACTTTCAAAACCATAACTTTGTCCGATAGACCATGTCCTAAAAGAAATAATTTGGGGTATTCCTGGTGTATACCAAGTTACTGTACCATATATGGTATTATTAAGAAAGTATATTTTTTATTTTACCGTAATACGTTTATTCTTTCAGCAAGAAATCTTTATGATGTTGTGCGTATAAAACCCGGGATTGTGAAAACAAACACGTTATATTGAAGAAAGTTCCACCATGTAACAATGTAAACCATATCTTATTCATTCCATGAATTTGAAAGCTGCGGAACGCTCATGGGATTTATCTAACGAATAATTTTTAATAATAGGCATCCTACTTATTTTCAATGAATGAATTAGTATGTTTAAATTGACCAACAAGATAAAGCATGATAATTGGGGCTTCAAGAATCGGATTCACCGTATCTCCCTCACAACTCTTCCTCTGTGCTCCACTAAAATACGACGTGGCGAGGAGATAAACTTACCAGCAGATGCTCCGCCGGCTCGCTTCCCGAAGATGCTTCCGTTGAATGGTGGCTTCCTGTAGGAGGAGGCGTCGGCGCTCCCGGAGAGGAGGACAAATGCGATGAGGACGGCAGCGAAGAAGAGAGCGACTTTGCAGTTCATCGTGGAGAGGTTGTCGGAGAATGGATGGGGCTCGGAAGGCTATGAATGGAAAGAGACAGCCAAGACATAAAGAGAATTCTAGAAATCTCTAGATAAAATGACTTTACAAACGTCTATGGCCAACGAAAGTCACGTCGATGGTTTAAAGTTATTAGAAGTTGCTTCAATAATTCGAATTTAAGCGTTTAAAAGATGAACTTAAAGATTTTCAATCTCATATTTAAACAAAGTTATTAATTCATGCTGCCATGTGCGGTTCCTAAGTTGGAAAAAAAAACCGAACGATTCCTGATTAGACCCGGATGGTCCAAGCAATATAAACTCCACCAATTCCTTTGTCCCTTCTCATATTTAACCTTCATCACGATACACGAGCACCATAATCGATAATAATCAATAAACATAGAAGAAATAACTCAAGAAAATCACGCATGTTTTGAGATACTAGTGGAATTCAAGCGTCTGGTAAAACTTGCAGAGAAAAGCCATAGATAAATTAGTGGCGTGTTAAAAATACTGCGAAAGTGATAAAGATGGCGTGAGCTAAGGGCTGACAACACTTTTTAGTGAAATTATCACTATACATAAATAAATAGCAACTACATAAAGTAAACTTCTTGATGGATAAAGTTAAATTTGCCGAGAGTAAAATAGTTAATACAGGTGGGACAGAATCGGATAGATGGATACCGTAGAATCTACCGAGAAAGAGTCAAAAATTAGCAATCAAGTTCATTTTAAAACGTAAGGGAGCCACGGTCGCATTCAGGATAAATGAGGTTTGAAATCTGTTTTTACATCAAAATCTCCTGTCGCACTTCATCTTGAATATTTTAAAAAGAACGATAGATCCGCATTAAGCTAGCGCATTCACGAAAACACTCCTAGACCCGCAATCCTGGTGTGGGCACAGACTGGGAAATGGATTTTAAGAGGCGAATGAAGTAACACTGAAGACGTATACAGAGTTAAATCTCGCCCAATATGATGCATGATAAAAATCAAATTTTAGACCAATTTTTTTTTTCTGATAAGTTTGATAGTAATTAATAGCTTCGTTGTTCTAGGAGAGAGAAAATTCGAGACTCACCAGATGCTGGGATGCTTGCGGTAGAAGACGCTGGTGGCGAATGATGCCTGCACTGTCCGAAGCCAGGGTTTATATAGTCGGCTCAGAGTGCCCCTCGGGGACGAGACGTGATTGGATGCGTGGGGGAAGGGGGAGGCGAGGGCTTGGGGAATCTCGCCGATATTGGAAGCTTCATCAGAGGCCGGTGTCACGTGACCGTTGTCCGATATTGCTTTTCTTTTATCCTCAAACGTTTTTTGAGCCTTTTTATTCAGCCCATAGTACATTGTGTGACAAAGAACTTAAGTTGAAAATTTAACTAGCTATGAGTACGGCTATAAGTACTATATTTATGCATAGAAATTATTTTTACTTTGTAATAATAAAATGTATTCTACTCTAGAGTACAAATCCTTCCCCAGGAGGTCCCCATGTAATCGACTTCTTTTTTTCCTAAATTCTACCAATGAAATAATCAGACCAGCCTTTTATTTACATTTTGGTAATAATGAATTGCCTAATTTTATAAGAAAACAGAAAAGTTAACACGAATGAGAATTTTAATTCATCAAATATAGGGCAATAAGATGATGGAAATGTTATACAGCCAACGATAAGGATTTCGTTAAACATTCATTGCATTCTTTAATGTTCTTATAATTCTACTTGAAATTATTCCTGATTAATCTATGGATGATATCGTGCCAAGAAACTGATTCATTAAGATAATTTATCCACCTACAATAATCAGTCAGCTAGACTGGAAAAATAACCAATTAATATAATAATGGTAGAATTTAGATAATCTTCCTCTCGTTTGTCTAGTCTTTATTTTGATTACCCCTGCAGAGGAAATAAAAAAGCCGCAAAATAAATACCGTTCTGTTTGCAAGTAATAAAACTTTAGACAAAAACAGCAAGCCTAGTTGAAATTCAAGATGCATTATAATCAATGAATAGCTTGATATCTAATCTGGACCTATTCTCCCTGGACTGTCTATGCAAATCTGGAAATCTGGACTCCCTTCTTAACGCTGAAGAAGGTTAGTAATAGCAGTCTAGGTTTTGGCGAGTTGCGCAAAAGAAGCTTCTGGTACACCCAAGGGAAATTTATTAGATCCTTCACAATTTCCTCTATGCTAAAATGATAGCAATTCAAGAAAATAATTACATTATTTTGTTGAAGACAGTAGCGTAATCAGAAAAATTATTTCTTTTTGTTCTAATTCTACGAATGCAATAACCAGCGCAGTCTTTTATTTATATTAAAGTACTAATAAATCATCTAATTTTGTAAGTAAATATAACAGTTAATATGAACCAGAATTTTAATTCATAAACCTTTTTGAGCAAAATTCGGGCTAATGGAACTCTAAAAGGGCTAATGGTTTTGGGAACACTTTATTGCCAAACTCCCATTTTAATAGCTGTAGTTAACTATTTGTACTAGTGTGTCTATGTAAACTAGTAAAATTTTGGAGAGACATTTAACCTAATGAGCCACCCAACTATATCAGATATTATCATTTACAAAGGACTTGCACACCATCCAGATCGCAAAATACTGAAAAACAAGCTACGTAGAATTCATAGATTGTTGTCAATCATTCAAAATATTTAAGATAGGTCGGGCTCAAATATGTGAGATAGATGGACTTAAATGCTCTGGTCGTTGGTTTCATGCATCAGAAATAAAAACTGATCAATCATTGTTAATAACTAAAGTGGATAGTACGTGTACAATCTTATTCATTGTCTTTACTACACATTACAATTTTTGGAATATAACTGATAAAATAAAATCAAAATTATGGTGCAATCTGAAACTTGACTCACCGTTGCAAAGGAAATTTAAGATCACTGAAAAGAAAGGAATATTCCTACCTGTAAAAAAATTAATTCCCATATCATACGTCAAAAATTTATATAGGACGTTATTTCCAAAGCACGTGCTTTTTATTACATTTAGTTATAAAATTAAACGAAAGATCTTTGGTAACTAATAACATATCGCTCTAACTTTAGCCTGAGAAACTTAACAACAAATTCTTACCTCAAATATTGTTGGAAATTTAAGCACTAATATGCCAAGTAACGTGGAAGGCATACCTATGGCTACTTTCACGTAAACGAAAATAATGCATTCATCAGGCTAAATCCTGCTTTTTAAAATAGGTCTATCCTACCTTGAGTACAGTGAGAGAATAAAGCTGTGGAATTTGCTACATGAATCAAGCAACGTTCATTCATCATTATTATTGCTACTGAATGGTTTTCATTTATTTTTGGAAAAAAATAGCTCTTGTGAAGTTTAACGTAGTGGAGGGGGCACTAATTTATACTTCGGCCTTGGTTACAGACTTAACTGGGTTGATTGAATAATGATGAATGAATTGAATGATGTTCTCAAATTCTATATAAACTCTTAGAAATAGAATATAACGTCGTTAGGGGAAAAAAATGAAAATATGAATTACATGCGAGCGAATGACCTCTCGTAATGCCATCAACGGCAATATGAATCTAGGAACCTTAAACAAATAGAAGTTTCCTGTTGAAAATAATATAACTGTGCTCTTTGACAAATAACTTTTCCGAATCCAATTTTTTAAACTTTAAATTCATCCCGACAATGGATTTATTTCTTATTCATCAATGGCCATTCAGCGTACCCTATTCCCTTCTGCCAGTCGGTCACCTTGAAGTTAAGGACGAAGCTAGAGTTTCGAAATAGTGGTTAGAAAGGATGACCTCGAACCGAGACAGGGTTTAGGGATGATTTTATTTTATCTATGTCATTATTTACTGCTAAGTAAATAAGTTCCTTGAAAAAGCAGTTGAACTTTATCACATTTTATTTAGTTTTCTGATCAACAGAGGAAGGTGAGACGAAGTTCCAAGTAAACGCCACACATTCATGTTTTACGTACAGGATTACAAAATTAGTGGTAGTTATCATGAGAGATACTATATACCATGCTAAAGAAACAAAGGGAGAAACAGGTCACCATATTGAGCACCGACATTCACCATTCTTTAGCATAGGGTGAAAGGTAAATCCACCTCTGTGCGTTTTCGTCATGAAAGAAAAAAACGGGGAAATCCCTCAATGCAACGCGTTGAACGGCACGTCCTTGATAAGGTAACTTTACGATGGAAAAAAAGTAGCAAATAATGGTCAAGTTTCACCCTACAAATGTCAAGAAGCAG